>CM014083.1:26820606-27003106 GCA_004119915.2 Collichthys lucidus | reverse complement strand
ACTAGAGCAAGGCGGCTCTGTGGGGGATGAGTAATATGCGTGCTCTTTGTGGAGGCAGGCTTTAGTCCAAGTGATTTTTTCCTTCTTCTTCTTCTTCTGCTTTCTTTTCTTTTTTAGACATTTGATTACATTTTGCTCTTTTAATGGAAGCATGGCAGCGTACTGTACAAAAAAAAAGCTGTAATGATATTTATTCAACAGGCACTCAAATGCCTCCAAAATGTCAGACGTACAGTTTTAGGAAAAGTCACGTCGGCCTTATTATGCCGCGTTGACCTTTCCCTGTACGTGTGTCCTGCGTTTAAATTACAGTACATGGTGTTTTATTGTGTTAACATTTGTGGCCTAAAGACACACGCCGAGCACGGGGCGCTCAAGAATTGTTAGAGGTTTCAAATTAAATTGATGTTATAGCAGCTTTTGTGGCTTCGGTATGTGTGTGTTTGTCTCTGAAGTTTGTCCTGCGATGCCCTGAAACAGGTTCTTCTTCTGCTTTGTAAGCTATATGCCCTGCAGCAGAAATAACTGCTATGATAACCTAGTTTTTTATCAGTGTGAGCGCACGGGAGTGTTTGTGTGAAGGTAAAAGAGGTGAGGCATGGCTCTGTGACGGCTGCCGGTGTGTGTGTGTGTGTGTTATAAAGGGGTTGAGGGGCATGGCAGTCGAGGGTCATTACATTACCTCCTGTAGGATGCCACGCGAGGCCCGATGACAGCCTTCAGAAAGTCCCAACCTGACACCACGCACTCACACACACACCCCTCTTTCTCTCACACACACACCTACAGTACAGCTGCTGCAGCAGAGCTTGTTAGCTGGAGCTCAGCACACATGAAAGACTGTCGTCGTTACTGTCTGGCAGTTACAGCGAGATCTCATTAACTTTGCAGACACTGATTTTTTAGACTTGCAGGCAAAAATGTCTCGTTATCACTTTTTTCTTCCCCTGTAAACACAAGCGGAACGTTTATAGGTACTTGTACTTCGTTTAACTGTTTATGCCACAACATCTTATGGACGTGTTACTAATTAACACATAAAGATGTCATGATGTAAAATATCTACGTCTCTGAAATGTGTCACTTTTCATGTGACGTGCACCTGGATGTGTCACCTGGATTACCTCATATTTAAATTATATCAGGTCCTCCCACCTCTCTGACTCCTTTCAGAGACTTTTTACTCTTCAGTGTTGTCAGCGCTCAACCATCCTCTACACTGACAAACTAACTAAATATGGATGTAGATTTATTTTTACAAAAGTTAATAATAAAGGTCAGATTCCAATTATGGGAAGATTCTCTCGTCAAGGTGAGAAACAAGTTGAACTTTAGTTTGTAACCAAGTAGAAAGTTTCCACAAGTAGCAAGTGTTTGGTTGAACGTGTCTCACCCTAGCTAGGCTTTAGACAGACGTACAGAAAAAAAAACATTAACAAAAAAACATAGATTTAGATTTAGGCAGGCTGTTTGCATGTTGTGCACAACGGTGAACTGAGATGATGTGTGGTAGAAGGGATGAGGGATGTGGGTTAAGGGATGAGAGTTGTGAAGGATGAAGGAGTTCAGAGATTGACCGGTGTCAGCTGATGGCGGGAAGACTGAGAGCAAGTTGAGACTCTGAACATAAAGAACCGTCTCTTTGTGGCTCTGTGGATCAGAGGCCCCAACGTTCCTGTGTTTGAATGAAATAGAAAAGAGAGAAAATAAAAGAAGGTGTCAAAAAAGGTGTAGATGGATAAGCTGTGCTTAAGTACTTGAGATGCAGAAATGGGATGAGTTCAAGGCGTGGTCCTTGTTTTTGAACCTTGTAATAAAACTTCATTTTTGGAAAAGAAGTGGAAATGGAGTAAGATGTTGGCTACCTTGAATTGTTTTTTACACTATCATTATGCTTTAAACATGGTTCAAACAGGACCATGCATGTTCTGTAGGACCCAAATACATGGAAGTGTGAGGAAACTCGTGGAGGCTTTTTCGCCCAGTGAGCATCTTTAACAGGACTGAATCTTTATGAATGCATCCCCGGCCTGCACAGCTCACATAGCTTCACCGAGCAGCAGCTTCAGTCCTCACAGATGCACAGCATTTTGTGTAGGTCACCCCCGATCTGGCGGCGCTCACAGCCCAACACACAATCTGAAAAACACAGCTGAAACAGCTCCTGTATGGACACGCCCTAATCACCTTTTAGCCCCAAACTCCACCAACTGCTGAGGGAAGTTCACCAGCTAGTCACTGTTATGGATTTTTTTTAAAGAAAAACCCTTGAATAAGGGAGACTGGATTCAAAGTATCAAAGTTTAAGTTGAATTGTACAAGAAGGAGCGTTTAACAGTGCAACACATAAAAGGGGTTACAGAGAAAAGGCTCCTCGAGGAGCTCTAACAGTTGGTTCTTAGACATTTTTTAAAAAATGGGCTGTCTCAGACACCTCCCACCTGATGCAGATAATATCATAATGTCCTTTTTTGGTTTTCTGCTCAGTAATGAGCTTTATGATTCATACCCAAATGGTACTCCTCTAGCCTGTCTCTCCTGTCCTTGTACTACTGATTTATAATTATCTCTCCCTGCCAGCCTCAGTAAATCAGAGGCCAACTAAGTGAAGTGCACGAGACATGCGAGACATATGAATTAAAACACCTAAACCCCAGTATAATCCTATTTTTTGGCCTTTTATGTCTTTATTGATAGGACAGCTGAAGATAGACAGGAAGCAGAGAGAGAGGGGGAATGACATGCAGTAAATTAGCCGTCCGATGCGGGATTTGAATCGGGGCCAGCTGCAGCGAGGACTATAGCCTCCACACACGGGGCGGCTGCTTAACCCACTACACTACCAACTGCCCCATAATGCTATTTTTGTAACAGTCACGAAGTGCGATGAAAGTACAGTATGATATGAAGAGGTGAGGGGAACGTCAAAGATATTTCTCTTTAATAGTTTAAGTTAACCTAAGTTAAGATAAGTTGGGTTTAGTTAAGTTCTGGCAGGTGGATGTTGGCAGGTGAGATATTTCAGCCGATTAAAGGTATGTCTTGTCGAAGCATGAAAGTCAAACTGTAAGATAAAAGCTGTCCCATTTCCTACTTGCTCGCTATCACAATAAAAGCCTCTGGCCACTGACCAGCAGGTCACTTTCTCTTCATGTGTTGAATCTTTGTGAAATCTCAAATCTGCAGCCCACACCTCACTATCTGTGCACGATTCAACATGTGCCTACACGAGAAACCCAAATTGTTTTGTCTGTCTGTCATACAGTAGCCTGAATAGCATGAACAGTTAAATCACTGTCAAAGTACTCTCACTTTTGACAGCGTTTAGATAAAAAAAAAACGTGTTTGTGTTGTTTATTTCCTTGCGACGTGCACAGCCACACTGTCTCTAGGCTGTGTTATTGAGCAAAGAGAGGCATCACGGCCAGGTAGGGAGAAAACAGCTTTTTTTTGCGCTGGGGGTTACGATTGATGAGGCTCATTGTAGCAGTGCAGGAAGCTAATGAGTCAGAACCACGAGTCAAGCTGTTTGGAAATCACGCCGCCCCCCCAAAAAAAGAAAAAGACGTGACATCTCCAACACCAAACAAATGCAGAGAGAGAGAGAGACATGCAGACTGAAGATGAGACTCCAGAGAGCAGAGCTCATGCCACTGTTTTACTTCAACGGTAATTCATTTCGTTAACATGCGTTTCGGCTTAACCATGCACAAATTAAGAGACGGAAAGTGAATGTCAGCACATAAACAATACGAATGTGTCGCTTTTAAAATAGAACGGTGGCACCAGGAAAGAACGCCTGATGATGAAAGATGCAGACAACAGCACAAACATCCACATTTTGAACCCGATCAGCGTGACGTGAAACAGCCACGATCAACAACTGTAGCACGTTGCCCAAATTTCAAAACCCCTCCTCCTGATGGCAGAGTGACTAAATTGTAAAATACTACAGGCTCTAAATTTAAATTTATTTAAAGGATCAGTATATATGATTGAATGAATGAAGTTACAGATTGCAACCCCCTCGCCTCACCCTCTATTTTCAAGCATGTAGGAGAAACGAGGAAGTTTAGTTCTAAAGGCAGAAAGAAATCACTTCCTCTTTAAATGGTGAACAGTTCTTCACACCTGAGGGTCCAGACTAATGCTACATGACACAAAAACGCAGACCTGAAGCTTCCCAGTGTTCGAGCTGCGATATGGACAGTGCTTTGTGCTTTCTTGATTGGTCGACAATCCAAGTTTCAAGCGTCTAAAGTTTGTTAGGGTTTTTTTTTGGTCACCGCGGCAGCAGAACAAGCTGTAAACACGCTATTGACATGTTTTGTTATTAATATTTAACGAGTTAGCGAACAGCTGCCGATTCACACATCTGTTTTTGGTCTCCACCAATTCTTTAGGGAAGTATCTGACTCTTCAACAACTTCGCTATGTTCACCAGTTAGTTACTAACTTTGTATCTCAGGGTGGATTTATCAAGAGCAGGTTGTAAAAACCAAAACAATGAGATAGAACACAGCATAAATCTGAGAGGAACGCAATAGATGGTTGACATTTATTCATTGTTTTTTTATTATGAGTTCAAATTACATGTCATTTGATCTGTTAATAGAAACCTACTTTTCTTCAGCTGTCTAACAACATCAGAATGTTACTTGGATGATTTATGTGACAGGAAGTATTATCTTCTTGAGAATAATCTATAAAGAAGTGCCATCATAAGACTGAAGACTGAAATTTACACCATCAAAGGTTTACCAAACCTGTTATTGCATTAAAGCCTGTAAATTACAAAGCAACATCAAACCATGCAAATCAAAGAGGATCTTGTTCGTGAATAATTTCTGCTCCTGAAAAATATTTGTCATTCATGACAGATACAGATGCATTTAATCACTGAGGCTGCCCTCTCGTGCCTCGCTTTATGCGTGCTCGGGCAAACACGAGATCGTTCCTTCAGCTGGAAGACGCGGATGTTTTTCGGAGCTGACCGTGACCTCTGACCTCCCTGCAGAGGCGGAGGTGGAGCCAAAAGGAGAATCTCCCCTCAGGCTTCAAACATCATGAGAAAAAAAAAAAAAAAACACCTTCGCTGACATTCAAGTCTATAAAAATAACATCAAATTCCACATTCAGGAGAAAAAATATTCACATTCATCCTTTCCTTCAGGGTCTGGTTATCACCTCACAGCCCACATCGTTGTTGGCCAGTTCCTACCTTTATTAAGACTTAGAACAATGGAAAGGTGCAGCACTACAGAGGCTGTAACCAAAGTACAATCTGGATTTGTGATTTCAGGGCAGAGAACACTGTATTTTTATAGCTGCATTCGGAAAACAGCGGCTTAATATCTTATTATGAAGCACTTTTTTTTGTTGCTATTGCCGCCCACAATCATGAAAACATGAAGTCTTTCCATCCGAAGGCAAAGGAGGCATCATCCTGAACCATTATCCACTCGTGAATCTGATTTGAAGTCATTTACACTCCGCAGTGCCCGAGTGGCCTCTCTCATCTGCTTCTGTAAGCCTGCCCACCCATTACATGCAAGTGCTCGACAAAACTTGAGTGCCCCGTAATGTCCCGACCTCTTCCTAGACAGTTGTGTCAGTCTTATATGATCATCGATCACCTCAGCTCCATAAAAAGGTAGAATTACATCTTTATTTCATTTGTTTTATCTCCCTGTTGTCTTAAAATCAATAAATAATATGAGCTGTCCACTAGATTGTGTCCCACAGCCCTATTTTGTCTTATGTCCCGGCTTCTAAGTATAGGTGCATGCCCCAATTTAAAGGGATAGTTTGGTTTTGGGGCAATTGTTCTATTTTTTCATGCATGCCTCTTTTATGTTGCTTTGTGAAGGTACAGCAAGACTAGCCTGTGTAAGTAAACCTTTCTTAATGGAGCTACTGCTAAGGCAGCAGTGTAAACACTGACATGTGGAGATGAGAAGGAAAAGGAGAGGCAATAACAAAGCAGCGACCTCTGCGGCTGTGAAATGAAATGCCAAAAACTGCAGTTTCTCTTGTTGTCCACTTGAGGTTGGCTACAGACTGAGTGAGTCTCCATAAGTCCCCATGTTGAAATGTCCAACTTCACAGCAGAAATAAACACGTTTACAGCCTGGTACAAAAAACAGTTTTCGTCTCTATAGCAAATTTCCTCGTTCATGACAACTGTACTAAGGTTAAATTAATATACAACTCACCTGAACCAATTATATTAAGTTAATTTATATTAAAGTTATGAATAATTAAGAGTGTAGTTGCTTTTATTGATAGGTAGAAGCCCGCATCAGCTCCATCGATGATCCACATTTCAGATTAGCTGTGAGGTAGAAGCGGTAGGACTAGATAGATAGATAGATAGATAGATAGATAGATAGATCGATGATAGATAGATCGATAGATCGCTCGATCTCGCTCGATAGCTCGCTAGCTCGATCGCTCGCTCGCGCTCGCTCGCTCGCTAGCTCGCTAGCTCGCTCGCTCCTCGCTCGCTAGCTCGCTCGCTCGATGCTCGCTCTCGATGCTCGCTCGCTCGCTCGCTCGCTCGCTACTCGCTCGCTCTCTCGCTCGCTCGCTCGCTCGCTCGCTCGCTCGCTCGCTCGCTCGCTCGCTCGCTCGCTCGCTCGCTCGCTCGCTCGCTCGCTCGCTCGCTCGCTCGCTCGCTCGCTCGCTCGCTCCTCCTCTTCCGTTCCTCTTCGCCCCCCCCAGGACACGTGACCCATACAGTATCCAGCATGCAGAGGAGCACAGCTGTTGTAGGCGGTGTGCATTATTTTTTTTTTTCTTCTTCTTCTAAACACAGGCGGAAATGAGGCGTTCACACATTTATAGATCATTTCTGGTGATGATTTTGAATCTGTCTGTAGGGGATGTGGCCGGTGGGAGATGCAAAGAAGAGGCGTAAATGTTGGTGGGAGAATGTTTGCCCTGCAGCAAATGATGTGCGAGTGTTTGTGTGCACGTGTACACGCGAGCGTGGTTTTCTTGAATAAATCACTGCACTGGAATCAGTCTTTGCATTAAGTTTTGAGAAACAAATTATAAAAGTAAAGAAACTAATATTTACTTCAGATATTTACCAGAGAACAAGTCAGAGTAAACTAAGTAGAAAATACCTGATTAGTGTTTTTTTTGACCAGATAATACAACAAGCACAAGTCTATCTGTCAATGGTCTTCTATCTATTCTTCTGCTGCTGATGAAAATCAAATACCTGATTATTGTTTTGAATGCCTTTAATGACATTCATGAGGCTCACAGCGTTGCCTGGTGGAAGAAATCCTGGAAGCACGGTCCCGGTTTGCTTCTGCTCCGCTTCCCCAGTCTTCTCCACAGCAGCCTGGACCCCCCACCAGCAGCAGCAGATGTAGCCACAACACTTAACGGAGCCGTTTTGCTGAGCCACTGCAAATGCGACAAAAAAAAGGGTGACATCAGTTAACCTTGGTGTCATTGACACACAACACGTAGCCGCACAAGGACAAACTTGACATGTCACAACCGTGTCATCACTTTAATCTCTGAGGGATGTTTGAATGACAAGTTTCAGGGGTGATCCGTTACCTGGACAGTTAAATTTTGAGTCTTTCCAACACAGAACGTAATTATCTGCGTCCTTGCAGAAAGTCCCTTTAAAAGGACATTTATACCTTAGCAGATCTCGTGATTAGAAACACAAAGCAGATTGCTCCAGTGCCCTCCAGGCGTTTTAGCAGCAGCAGCCTGGAGCAGACATATTATCCAGCCGTTAGAGACTTCAGCAGGGGAAGAAAGGAGTGCTCCCAACCCAGAAGATTAGGCTAATGAATCCAGTTGCTGTGAAGGCATCCTTCCACTAATGTGCAAGTGTGAAGCCAGCACCTGTTTCTATGATGGGAACAACTTTACAGTGTTATTGTTACAAACAAGATTTACACGACAGAAGTCCAAGTGTAAAATTTAAAAGGAAAGCTTTCACTCTGAAGGAGACAGACGGAATAAATGTGTATTTTCAAGCACAGTGGTGCCTCTGTATAAAAAAGGAAAATACAACATATAATATATTTGTAATAACTCAAGTTAAAAACATATTATTACCTTGTTCAAGAGCATGTTTCAAAGTTTAAATCATTTTTTAGAAAATATGTAACAGTTATTTCTATATTATAATAATCAAATGACTTGAAAAAAGTCACCTGTGGTGACAGGCACTCAGTTTATCCCCCAAAACTGCCAACTTGCATCCATCCACCTTTTTCCTAACTGTTTATTCTTATCAGGGTCGCGGGGATGCTGGAGCCGATCCCAGCTGACACTGTGCGAGGGACTTACAGACAAAACACATGATGTTGCATTGGATTGCTTTTTATTTCAGGAGCCATTGCAACGGCGGGTTCACGTCTGACAGTGAAAATGGGATTTCGATGGAGTGAAGCCTTCAGTTTCCTGGCCTGATTGCTGGGAAGATCTTGCTTCATTTCGCCTCTCTATTGAGGCAGGCACTGTATAAATAGGCACACTGGAAATAGACCTTCGCTCTCAGAGGAGCCTCTCAGGAGAGGACCTGGACCAATAGCCAGATTTCTAACACTGAGATATAGGTCAGAGCATTACAGATATCTGAACTGTTTTGTGGAATCCCTTCACATTTTGAGAAGTAAACAGTATTTTTAAATATTTTCAATCTGCGTATCCGTCAGATCCATCATACAGAAAAGTTTGATGCGCATGAAATAAGTTTCAAAAATATTTTTTTCCTCCTGCAGCCAAAACATTTCTCCATTTATTATCCATTTACTTGTCTACGCCTCATTTGCTGTGACGTCTAAAGCAGTTATCCTCAACAGTGTGTGCAGGTCTGTTTTTACTTTTTCTTCTCCGTCCCTGTTCTGTTTTGAGTAATGTTGTTGCGATTGTGTCGTACATGAATGGACACGTTTTCCCTGAAGACTTCCATGGTCCTCATAAGGCGTTAATGAAGGATGATCTCACAATATCTTACCATCAGATTTCTGACAACTGTGTAACTCCTGGGAAAAAGCTGTGAAAAAAGGAACTTGGCACTTGATTTGTTTAATTATCAAATATCAACTTTATTATACACAATAATAGTCTTTGATGCCGTGTTAAAGAGGTTATGTCAGCCATTCAGTATCAGCAAAGGGTTCCTCACTTGTTCCTTGTTTAGTACTCATTAAGATTTTAATGTCATTTGAATTTTACCATAGTTATATAAAACTTTAATAAGGATAGTACATAAATTCAGAATTTAACCAAATTAGGCAAACAGACCAGAGAGTGTTTAATAATTCTGATTCTGATTAAAATCCTGCAAAGAAGCTGGAAACATCCAAATGCCAAATCCAATGCTAAATGGCATGTTTGCATGTTAGCAAATAGTAGCCTATTTATATATTCTTTACATGTTGTTTTGGAGTCAGGGAGTCCAATATTTACTTCCCTTTTAGCTCTATTTTTGGTCTCCACCAATATTGTGCTATTTAGCTGCTAAATGCTCCACTATGTTCACCAGTGCACTGGTTGCTATACCAGTGGTGCTGGGGGTAGCATGCATTGGGTTGAAAACAGCTGAGTGTTGCTGCATGAAACAAGAGACAACCAAAACTACAAGCTGAAAGATGCTAAAACGCCCCGTAAAGCTGAAGGGAACTACACAGTCTAGATATTTCTCTGTGGGTTTGTCATTTGATCCATTGTTAAAATAATAACTGTTGACTAATGCAGCTTGAAAAATGTTTTTTTTTCTTGCTAGCCTCAGCCAAGATGTACATCTAATGGATGGGACATCTAATTTTAATTCTAATTTTAGGGCTCCGGGAGAAAAAACGTCCAAAATGTATCCGATTTTCACAACAAGATATTCAATTTAATACCACGCCTGCATAATTTTTAATTAATCTTATTCCAGTCAGAGCATATGGGTATTCTGACTGCAAAAAATGCATTGGCAGATGGGTTTGGAAGCAGCTAAACATTTCCAATATTTCACAATAAATCTCTCCAGATGTCCGAGACTTGATGAGTCCGAGAGTCACTCGAAACACTGACAGGGTGTGACCACATCTGCTATAAGTTATTATGTCACTGTTGGATCACTGCATGGGGACTGATTATCGTGTCACATTCATTTACGATGGTTCAGTAACACTGCCCACACACAGACAGGAGGTGCATCTTTCAAAGTGCTCATCCTGATACCGATACAAAGGGCAAAGTTTGGATGTGGCCTCTAATTCTTCCAAACTGGCACTTTGATGAAGCATTTGCTAAATAATAATATTGTTTTTGACAGCGAGAGCTTTTAGCGGTGAATGGAGAAGCTCCGGTGTCATGCTAGCAGAAACAGTGAGAGAGACAGACAGATAAGAAAAACACAGGGACGTCTCCGAGGAGTAAAATGGTTGCCGAAAGGAATCTAACCCAAATTTCCTTCGTTGTCCGTCCCTTGAGTGGCACGGCACTTCAAGGGAAACTGATTTGCATGCAATTGTCTTCTGATTAAATCCTAATCTATTTTTACACCTCAGTGATGAGACAGTCTTTGTTCTAACTTCTCTTTTCAGCACTGGTCTATGCATTTGAGAGATGACGGCCATTGTGGCGCCATTGGATGTAACCAAAAATGCATGAAAACCCATCAACCATTAAACTGGAGATTGATACTGAAACTGGGGGTGACATTGGTCCAGATGGTCGACTGGGGCATTTATTAATTGAAGGTTTGGTGGTTTGAGCCCTAGCTTCACATGTAAAAGTGTCCTTGTGCAAGACATTGAACCTGCAAACTGTTTCATGATCTACCTCATGTGCCTCAAGTGACAGGACTTCACTTTGGACACATGAACAATGGAGACGGTGGGTGGTAAATTAAGATAAGTATCCACAGGATCGCTATTTACAACACCACGTTATCAAAGTCAATCGCATTATCTCTTTCATCCCTGCTGGAAGAAAAAAGAAATATCAAAGTGTCAATGAAAGCATTAAAGACTATTATTATCCTCCCAGAGTCAACGATTCCAGATTTGGGACGATTGCTGGGTTTAAATGAAGTCAATTTGTGGGCCAAGGTGAAATAGCTCATTATCCTTCGTCATTAGTGGTTTAGTCCAAGAGGTGGATCCCATAATTCTCAGTAGTCTCAATGGCAATTAACTTTCCTGGGGTACAATCCATGTTCTCACGTAAAACAGTAGTTAGAAGTACGTCCTATTATGATAAACTCAAGATACTAATAGAAATTCATCAGGCAGAGTCAACAACCAACAGTATACTGTTGGCATAATGTAGGTTAAAGAATGAAACGTGCTTCAAGAGGAGTTCAAGTCTAGTTAAATCTTTTCACTTTAAGATGTCCTTTGGCTGCCACATTGTCACCAGAGTATCCAGAAACAGAGCGCGTTTTTCTCCAGACAAGACCAGGCGCCTGCCTGCTAACGAGTTTTTAATTATATGAGGATTAATTCTGCTGGGATCAACACCGACAGGCATGGACGTAACCCGCCGAATATTCTCGCAGACACATCGACAAGCACCCAAATGTGCATACGAGAAATTAATCATTCATTAGGGCTTAAAAGACTAACGAGGAAATGCACTATTCATAGATAGAAACAAGTTGAATGTGTAATATTTATATTCCTTATATATTAAAGAGATCATCTGCGACTTTCCCCGAGTTACATCCACGGCCATCTTTACCTTTGTTACATGTGTCTGGAAAGATTTCCTACCACGGAGAAAAAGAGGTATGGTTTGATTTTTAAAAAGTTCAATGTGTTTAATTATTTAGCCGCTCGGAGGCAGAAGGACTCTACATCAAACTGACAGACACTTTCTGCAGTCCACTCCGGTCAGCTGGAGTTGGAGCTCTACACCTATAGATGATCCTCACAACACAAACAGGAGGTCATACAACATAAATATTAACACAAACCGCACACCCAAACACCCAATGAATTCTTTCCCTCTCGTCTATATCTAGACTGGGTTTCTAGTTTAATAAAATCTAGTTTGTTGGTTTTCTGGACAGAATGATCATGTAACGCGGCACTGGTTAACTCAGTAGGTAGGGTGTGCTCCCGATATACAAAGGCTCAGTCCTTCACAATCTCACTGGACCTAAAGTCAGAGTCCAACACAGACAGCATCATCAAAAAGGCCCAGCAGAGCTTTGTATTTCTTGCACCAGCTCAGGAAGCTGAAGCTCTTTTGCCATCTCTCTCTGAGTAGGTGAAACAGACGTGGCAAAGCAATTTATGGAAGACAACAACAGAAGTTGGTTCCTTAAAAAGAAAATTTTAGAATGTTTGTTCGTGTTTTCCTGTGGGTACAAAAGCTAGGAGAAAGGGGATTGGACAATTGGGACAATTTAGGCAATTTGAAAGGATTCTGCATGGTGATTTGAAAGGGATCTGATCAGGGGATGCATCCCAAACTCATTTTAAGTTAAGATGAGTGGCGGTTCTTTTCTTTTCAAGGATCCACAGATTGACTTCGGCAGCGAT
Organism: Collichthys lucidus; assembly: GCA_004119915.2. Taxonomy (NCBI): domain Eukaryota; kingdom Metazoa; phylum Chordata; class Actinopteri; family Sciaenidae; genus Collichthys; species Collichthys lucidus. The sequence continues at coordinate 26,990,585 of CM014083.1, read as the reverse complement.
GGAAAAGTCACGACAGGACAGGAACAGACTACAACGGACATACAGAACTACAAAGACGATCATTGGTGCCATCCAGCCCTCTCTACATGTCCAGAGACAGATCCATCCCAGCACAGACACAACCAGTTCCAACTTCTCCCCTCTGAGAGGCGCTACAGATCTCTGTACGCCAAAACAAACACAAACGCAGGCCATCACTCTGGTAAACACATTCCTGACCAATGATAGTGAACTGCAGAATACATGTGTGTCAAAACTGAATTGCATCAAAGTGTGCAGGAGTTGAACAGTGTAACTTGCAGGTGTGCTTAAAAGTCCATGTAGGATGTTAGTCCAGAGTAGTGAAGTAATCAAGTTTCTCTGTTGCCATGGCGGCACATGGCTGACAGCCAGTTACAGTAGCTCTGACCTCCTCTCTGTGTGAATGTAAGATGTCTCCTGATAAGATGGAGGACCTAACAGCGCCAACCAGGCTCCACTGAGAGTGAATTAATCCACTCACTTGGACTCGCTGGTAACAAGTGAATTTCCCCATTGTGGGACAGATCAAGTCTTATCTTATCTTCTATGTGAAGAAACAGATGAACCGCCTGTGTTTTCTTACTCATGTCCTTCTGTCTTTGCTGTTATGCATGATACTAGGGCTAGAGCAGTCACTGGATCAATTTAGCTGAGTGGGCTTTGGAGGTTTTAAAGTTTTAAAGCTATATTCCCAAAGCCAGAAAGTGTTAAAAAAGAGAATATGAACAGCAACACAATTATTAGCAGTGTAGTCGTGTTTGAAGAGTCTTAATTTATGTCCCTGAGTTTTTTAAGCAGTCCATCCAGCAGAGGATCAACTCCCTGTGTTATAAACAGTGTCATGTAAGACTGCTACTGCATATTAAACTCACCATTTAATGAGCCAGTAGTTTGCAAATTATCACTTATAACTACAGGGACTAAGAGCTCGTGATGAAATTACCATCAGCCACAGAAGAGGAGCAGATTTAGATTTCAATAACAGATAGATAGGTGAGACAACTGCATAATTATGCATTTTAAATTAAGTATTCCTTCGGCTATCCACTCATAAAAAAACGTTTTCAGATTTAGAAGTGGGTACACTCAATGCTGGCTAAAAAAAAGTTTATTCTGAGGTTTGTAATGTAATGAACTGATGATAATAGTTATATTTTGTTTATGGTTTACAATAAGGACTATAATAATATATAATATTATCATTATGTGATTATGACAAGTTTTATTTACTTTACTCTTACTTCAGCAGTTATGTTTATCGAGACATTACACACTTCTGCAATAGTTCAGTCACTTTACCAAATCAAGGAAGTTAAATATATATATAATTATTCAACAGATCACAATTTGACATTTCGTATTAGGAAAATACTTTTGTGTGACTCTCATAAATTTATATAATTCATAATTAATTACTGAAAATACACACTGCTGTTACATTTAATAAACAAATCAAACTGCTTATTTTGTGACACTGAGGGGAAGAAAATGGGTCCACTCCTATAAATGTGCAGGTACTGCCCCCTTCTGGAGAGAGAGAGGCATTTATCTTCACTGGCTTCTCTAAAGTGAAATATAACTGAGTCCAACTGAACACTCCATGCTACCTGCTTCACTTTGGCTCGTAGCACAGAGTGTTCAACCTGGATATGATGCAGGACTTTAGGTCCCATTGGTCTGCACAGGTGCCTTCACTGTGTCATTTGGGTTTCCTCCGAGTGCTTCGGTTTAATTCATTTAAAGAAAATCAGACTAAAATGTCCAGCTGACCAGTCTGTGCTACCTGCCTCACACTGGCTCTTAGCTCAGAGTGTTCAACCTGGATATAACACAGATAGAAATACATCTCCCATAGGTCTGCAACAGTTCAACACTGTGGCCTGGCAACTGTAAGGTCACTGCGTTGCTGTGGGTTTTCCCCGGAGCGCTTCAGTTTCCCACAGTAAAAAAATAGAATAAAAATCTTAGTAACATCCAAAAAAAAGTAGTTTCTCACAGATTTTAAATTACCAAAAAACAAAAAACATAATTTACATTTCTCTTTTAAAATCTTTTTCTTTTTTATTATTTGCAGCACATATGTAGATGTGTCACTCAGGCCAAAGTAAAGATCTGTATTTTAAAAACAAAATTTAGGTTACCATATTAGCTACCTCTGTCTACGGCCTGAATCTTTACCAGCTCATTTATTCGTTTTTTTAGAAAACTACTACTAAAGTTTAATAGTAAAAAGACTAAATAAATCAAACTATGCTGTGAACTATTCAGTTATCAATGAAATATGGCCATGTTTGAGATGGGAGAGATTCACTCATTCACACTTCAAATGAAAAATTACTTCATAATTTATGACGGGGTCGTTCATTCCACTGTGATACGAGTAGGACACAAAAACAAGATTGTAATTTTGGATTATTTATCCAAAGCCTCAGTAAAGGAGGCATTAATATTTTCTATCACAGCGTTACTGTCGTAATAGAGACATTAATAAAACCGCACATACTCTACATACCATCAAGGCTGAGGTTTGATTTCAAATATTGCACATTGGCTTGACTGGAGAGGAATTTTACCATCCAGGTTGAATGCATCAAGCATATAAAAATGTATGTTGTTCATATAAATTTAAGTCTTTATGAGTACAGGAAGATTTAAATATTAATACTTTTACACCTTTCTTTGGACCTTATTTTCATAAAAAAAAAACAAGTATGAACTGATCTAGCTGATCAACAGACATTGGGAGGAGTCATCAGATTTAGAAAATGTCCCAAATGTCCCAGTTCACAGTTCAATATGAAATTAATTCAATTAAACAGATTTAGTCATTTAAAGTAGAAAAGGATCATCACAACACCAAATATAATCAATTGAGCGTATTCATTACATTTTAAGGCTTTGCCGATCACAGCACGCCAATGTGTTTATTATTTGAAATACAAAAACACAAACAATATTTTTTTCCTTTGACACTTTTGTCTTGATGAAATGGGAAAAGTATTGGCACAAATACAGAGGCCTTTGAAATGTCTCAGCTGCAGCTCTTTGGTCCCAGGCCAAAGTTTGTGACACCATAAGGCCTCGTGCAGTATGCATAAGGCACTCTGCTGTTAAGTGGATGTTACATGATATTCGAGTCGCTCATAAAATCAAATGAGCGCAGTAATAAACGTGCCTCTGCTGGCTGTGTGGAGAAACGGCAGCTTTTTAAGTAATGGATAACCCCACAATGTTTTATGAATCTTTTATATTTTAATGTACGCGTCCTCGTCACCTCATTGTGAGCTACAGTTTGGCACTTCATAACCTATCCATCAATTTCCCATAACCGTTTATCGGGGGTACACCCATGAACAATCGACCAGTTTGACGCTCGTAAGTCATTGATGCCCACTGATACGCCAAACATATCTTTTCCTCCACAACAACTCAAACACTTCATCGCTGATCTCACGCAAAAAGACTTTGTCTTAATGCGTCAAGATAAAGCAGAAATTGCAGGACAAGGAAGGAAAAACTGTTTCTTTGTGGAAATCAATTTTCTGTTAAGTCCTGTTTTTTTTTTTAAATATATGACGAGAGCTGATTACACGTCACAGCGCTTTGTGTCCTGAAGGACGATCTTGGTCAATGTTCCTGTTTAGACTAAGTTTGCAACTTCGAAAACTCTGAGCAAATTATTGACCATCTGTGGCAATGTGTCAACTCAATTCCCCCTTACGACCCAAAACTTTCGACCACATCTTCACTTCCTCCCCACTTACTCAGCTGCAATGATTATAGTCAATTAATCAGTCGATAGGAAGAAAATTAATTGTCAACTATTTTTTTATAAACAATTGTTTGTCATTTTCAAGCCAATGGAGAGTCGTTTGGATTTTTCTTTTATAGACTATACAAGTAATAAATTCATGGAAATCAGCATTGATGTACTTGTATGCTTTAAGGTCAATATAAGTTAACAACAAAAGTTAGTAAGTCAACACTGAGTTTCAAATATTTTACCACACACGTGATCCTCAGATCAAGAATAAATCTTGTCACTCCAGTGACTAAATAGGAAATAACTATCAATGTTTATTAATCAACATACTTGTATTTACAGATGCCGGTAATGCCTGACGGCCTCGTCTCGTCTGCTGGGGAGGGAGAGACAGGAAAAGACTCAACAAGCTGGTCAAGAGGACCGCACTGTCCTGGTCTGCCCCGTGGAGAAAGCGGGGGAGAGGAGGATGTTCGCAAAGCTGACATCCATCATAAACAACTCCTCTCCACCTCCTGCACGACATGAGAGCCCCTTCAAAAAATTAACATCCAACTGCAGCTATTCAAAGTAAATTCATCATGAGTTTGTCATTAACAGCTCGATGTATATCAGAACAGACGCAGACGACATGAACGATCGTTGTTACCGAATAACCTGTTTATTTCATTGAGCTAATGAAGTCATTTACCTAACATAATGCCTTGGTACCCACGCCAAAATTTAATACGCCTCCACAAAATCCATGAGTGCACAATATTGTTAATACAGTGAGTATGGAAAATACAGTCACTCTTACTTGAACTTGAGAGTACAAACAAGAATCAATAACGATGATGTCCATTGTCTGATTATATCATAAATGACTACCTCTATTGCAATAGATGTAACATTCACAATGTTGTTAGCTTATGGTATGTTATTCTTGTTCAGTGATTGATCTCCCATATCAAAAACTATCAGGTCGGCATACGTAACCTTCTCGCAAAGGCAGTAGCTCAGTGTTCATTTCTAGCAGTAGAGACTATAAAAAAAAAAAAGAAAGCATTTCTTATATCAGAGCCTAATGGTAAACAGATCGTGTCTATATCTTGTTGTAAATATCTGACTTCGAGACGACAATGTAAGAAAAGTGTTCAGTAAAATTTCAATTCGTCTTTTGGACATAAGGCAGAGTAGTGAGACTGTTCTGCTTCATTAAAAACTACATACAGAGAAATAAAAACCATTTGAGAAAACAATAAAACTTGATGCAAAAAAAAAAAAAAAAATTAACATTTGACAGGCACAAGCTTGACAATGGAGCCCTCGATTCTTGCGGGTGTGGTAGCATTGTCAAGCGGTAGTGTGTCCACGCCACTCTGGCATTCCTCGCTCCTCTCTCTCTCTCTCTCTCTCTCTCTCTCTCTCTCCAGGTATTTGCTTGTAATGTTACTCTGTTTCAACAATTCTGGCTGCTGCTGCTGCTGCTGTTGTTGCTGAATTTCCAGCCAGAGTTCAATGTCCCTTCCCAAAGTTAAGTGTAAACAGTTCAGCCATTAAGACCACCTTAAATTATAAATCACTGAGGGGAGAAAGGTAAAATGTAAAAAAAACAAAAATAAGTAGAAAGGATCTCCCAAGCTCCCACAAGTCCATCATTAGGACACAGAGGAGATTGGGTTGAGAGGTGAACCCATCTGTGTTAGCACCTTGTCCAGCCACTGGAGTGGCCCGTGCAGATGCACCTCGATCCAGCAGGGGGTGCTGGTGACGTCCTGTCGGTGATACTCGGCTCCCCAGCCCTGTGAGGAGGGAGAACAGATGAAACAATGATGCTTGTGTTAACAAAAAAAAAAAAAAGAGTCTGAGAGATGTGTGACTGCGCCCCGTTTGTGAAGGCCTCACCTTGACGAAGCTCATCCGAATGGTACACATCTTAGTGAGCTCATAGACGGCCTCGAAGCCGTGGTTGACTGACTGGGCCAGAAGCTGAGCAAACTCCTGGTTGTTGAAGATCTTGAGGCTACATCCACTGGGGATCTTGCAGACAGTGGTGGGGTGGAAGCCGTGGTGGTAATTACAGTTACGGCTCTGGACAAAAATGCTGGTGTCGCTGAGGCACTCGGCGTACACCTCCCCTCCCACGTAGTACAGGTGCACTCCTGGTTAACAGAGACAGACAGACTGATGGTGACTGGTCTGGACGTGAGAACAGAAATGTACACCTCGCTGTGTGACGGATAGTCGTACCTTTGCCGATGTGTCTGCGGGTGTTCTCGATTGTCGAGTTGCGGTTGACGTTGGACAGCAGTCCAAGGCAGAAGCGGTTCTTGTTGTTTGAGGGGTCGGTGAAGCCGTCCACCAGCACGCTGGTTGACGAGGCGTGGTAAGCCTCACCTACGCGATTGTTGAGCTCATAGTAGACGATGGAGCACCAGTGACTCGGCTCCTCGTACTCCACTGGCTGCACATCTGGGAAATTGCACAATAAAAAACGGTGAGTCATAAACCAGTGATTCCAGAAGGCAAGACACATCGATTAAAGATGCAACAAAAAAAAACAACTGAAAACCACACATTATATTAAACCAACACTGAGACTCTTTGAAAATAAAACACCTACATCACTCAGTTCATGACTTTTCATAAAATGAATTTATTAAAATCAGAGTGAATTATGGATATGGGATTTTATGTAGAACTGCCAAATGGGTCATTTTTACCCCTCACAGAAATCAGTTGTTTTTTGATAAGCACGCCGTCACATCACGAGTTACAGCTCGTTATATTTGATGTTAGGTTGGATAGATGGATTTTGGAAATATGAATCAGAGCAGAAGAAGAATGAACGCCCAAGAAGTTCTGACAATGATTCAGATTTATTAATTATTATTATTAGATTACTAAATCCCTAAACCGTGTAAACAATGTATATTTTGACCTTTGCAGTTTTAATGTAGGTTCATTATCTATGCATCATCGGTTAATGACGTTCGGTTGCATGAACAAATGGAGGCAGACTGTAAACTGCCGTGCAGCATCTTGGACCTTCAGACTGGACTTGCTTGGTTGGTGTGTCTCTGTGTAACTGTGTGTAACTCCTCACCTCCTCTGGCCATGTTCGGCGGCACCAGGCTGCTGCTTGTTTCCATGGACTGGCTCTCCTGGCCCAGCTGCTCATCAGGAGGCATGTAGGCTGGGGGTGGGGTGTCAGCTGAGACATTTAGAGAGCAGTTAGTGAGGATGAGACCAGTTGTTGCTGCTGGCAAATAGTCACTCACACACAAAAACACTCTCGCACACACACTCACGTCTCCCTGGACTTCAACAATCATCACAGGATCTGAACCCCGGAAATGGTGTCAGATTTCACATATCCCTCACTTGCTAAGCCACATGCTAACCCATTCCCGACAGAGATGCAACATGAGCTTTCCGAGCTCGTGCTGAGACACACACAAAAAAAACAATGCAGAAAACCTCCACTGATGATGCTTGTGAGTATCTGCGTCGATGACCAGGGCTGTTCAGCACAAATAACCTCAAATCCTAAATTGCCATTGTGAACTTTTTTTGTGCCTGACTGCCTGCAGCCACCGGATGTGTGCTGTCTATTATGTCCAGCAGATCTGGACATGGAGCAGCAGTCAGCAGCAGCAGCATGTGCACTCAAACAGTCAGAATTATTTCTCTGACACAGGACAGAAAACAATGTGCCAGCTGAGTGATATTTCTTGGTGTTGGGTGTATCTGTTCTGTCTCTAGTCAGTAACAATGAGACTGAAAGGCTGCCTGGTTCACAGAGTTATTGCCACGACAGCAGCCAGCAGCTCTGGTGGACACGGCTTAGCTGGCATTTCCTTTGTTCTCATTTGGGGGTGTAGCTTGATTTGGCTGAATATAATAACCTGACCTGGTTAGAGCGTAGTGGGTTTAAATTATCTGTAGGAATTAACACGTAGCCAGGTCAAGTCCCTAGATTTTGTGTTTTGTAAATTATATTAAACTGGATTTACCTGAAAAACACTATGACTACATGTTTCTTTCCATTACGCAACTTAAAAAACAAAAATCACCAGAGAATACTGTTTATTGACAGCTAGCCTGCTGTTGGCTACATGACAGCGACAATCCACAACAACACAATAGTTTGGCATGGCGCCCAGGGCCAGCGAACACAAGTTTGTTTGTCGTACCTGGGAGCTGGAATGGACTGGAGGGCCCCGAGCTGGCAGGAGAGTTTGGATAAGTACCACTGCTGGCTGGAGAAGGAGGATACGGCGAGTTTGGCGAGATGGGGAAAGAACCGCTGCTGCCGCCGCCTCCTCCGCCGCCGCCATTGGTGCCACCTCCGCTGTGCGGCTGCTGGAAGGACTCTGGAAAGGTGGCGTTCAGGGGCATGTGCGGCTCGTTGTGGGTGAGGTTGCGGAACTGTACCAGCAAGCTGTGCTGAGGGTTGAACTCACTGTGCCGCGGTACCAGGACAGGAGGGAGCACTGGATGGTGGGACGAAGGAGGACGCAGTCAGAAGAAAGTTACACAAAACTGCACATTAAGAAGCCAAAACAAGATAATGTTTAGTATTAATATACAATAATAAACTTAAGTACTTAAACAATTATCAAATAGGTCAATTTCCTGTTGATCTACTGATGATTAATGTTTCAGAGACAAATCATTGTAAGTCTGTCGATATGAATTAATTATTTTTCTAGCATTCCTCTAAACAAATGACGTTCTTGACAATAATAGGATAGAGACGTCATTTTCAGATTGTGTACGTATGATATATTCCTACTTTCTTTCAAATTTAATCAATACACAGCCGATAGGTTATATATCTTCAACTTGTGTTTGGAAACAGTTCAACATAAAATACAAAAACACCAACAATCCTTTCGACCTTGGTGAAGATAGAACCACAGAGGTCATCTGTGGTTGTTTCCATGTTTGACTTTGTCAGAACAGAGGGAGTGTGTTTCTCCAGCCTTGATTTTCATCCTCCTACTTCACTGTAAACGTCACGGCTCCAAGGCCCGGCGAGCTTTGCTTTAAATTATATGACGCGGCCACGTGTGCATGTGATCTATATCCTTGAACTGGTCGATACACAGCTGGCAATCCTAAACCGGCCGAGTGTCAGAGAGGCTGTCCTCACAGGGTCATCAGTGTGTGTGTGTGTGTGTGTTGAACGGACAGAGGAGGTAGTGATGAGAAAGTGCTGGGAGTTTAGTCTGAGTGGTTTATGCATTTAGTAAGGCACTCTCTGATGCCACACCCCATCTGGAGTGCCTGAGGCATATAATCTAATAAGACTCCAAAAGAGCTAGTGATATTGATTTTCTGTGAAATGGAGGGAGTGGGTGGAGCAGCCCCGTGTGATGACAGCCTCCTGACCTTTGTGGATTTGTTTACCAGCTCCACGGTTTGCACAGACCTCGAGCTAGGAAACATGTACAGATGCAAACCAGAGGCGAGATTTTAAGTCATTTCTAAATCCAAATAACTGAAATTATTATTGAGTACTCGTGAAGAATGAAAAAATAAATAAATCTAAAGTAGGATTCAGGTCTGAAATGAACACCCAAGAGAAGATGGAAGGTGGGTTAAGATTAGCCGACCACACATTAGTCTAACAGTTCATTTAGTTTCTATACAAATATCGAACGCTTTAATATCAGTGCAATTTGTCCAACAACAGAAACACAAACAGTTTGAATGCAAAGATGGAGTAGTGTGCGACAGACAGAAGAGTGTGAATGAATACTGACATGCACACTGATCTAGCTGTTAAAAATCTGGTGATTTTATCTTAAATATCATTTGTGTAGTTATTTGAGAGTGTGTGTCACAGGTTAACCTTCCCGTATGAGAAGAAAATAACCACAAGTCAAGAGTCTCTGTGACTCTTTTCATGAGTACCTACCAGGACTCTCTACTCGCTTGTAGTGATATGGGTTGATGCAGACCTCCTTCTGTTTGGAGCCAAATGGGTACTCGCACACCTCCAGGGGCTTGAGCTCATGGTGGGACTGGAGGTCGGGCCAGCGCCACACTCTGCAGTAGATTACGTGAGGCAGACCTTTCCTGTGGGAAACCTGTAGCCGGCCGTCCAGTGATCTTGGAATCGTAACACACTTGCTGGGCTGTCCAGGGCAGCTCAGCGCTTTCTCCAAGTCCTCCATGGCGCCTTTCTTCTTCTTCAGCTTTTTCACCAGCGCATCCACCGCCTTTTCCGCCCATTTCTCCTCCTCGTCTCCCTGCTTCCAGCCGAGCAGGCGCTTAACCGCCGGGCTTGTGAAAGAGAAGAGGCTGGACATGGAGGTCATGCTGGTAGTTGTAATGTGGGGTGAAAAAAAGGGAGGACTTCTATGATGGTGGCAGGTCACTCCTGCGGGGCTATGAGGATCTACAAGCCCCCAGGCAATGATCTCCAACGAGCGTTAGTACCCTAAGACGGTGTGTGAATGGCTGGTCAACAGGAGAAACCACTTGAGTGTGTGAATGTGAGTGTGTGTGAGAGGCTAGGACTGAAAAGGGGTGGGGAGAGGAGGCTTTAGCCTTGTCTGACCAAGGACAGGAAGCAGGGAAGGGGAGTCAGCAAGCAGGACGCAGCTGCTGCTGCTCAGGAAGGGCCCTGCAGCAAGCTGTCCGGACTTGGGTCACCACCACTGATGAAGGGGTGGGTGGGTGTAGGCTGCAGGAGCTGGGATCAGGACCTCTGTCGAACTGACACGCTGCAGCAGGTCCCACTGGTGCGAGTTGACAGGCTAAGGAAAAAAAAAAAAAAAAGGATGTGACTACTTCTCAACTTCCAGCATCGACTTGTCCAACAGCTCTACAGTCAACGCTCAGCTCCACCAGCGTTCTGCCAACAGAGAAAAGAGCAGAGACACGTAAAGATTAACACCTGTAAATAATATCACTATGAATGAATCAAGCCTCACTCAGCAAGATGATCAAAAAGCCTTTTGTCACCTTTTTTTTAATCTGACACATCATTTCCATAAAGTGGCTCTGTCTAGCTGAAGTTTGACGCAATTATCTGATAGGCGCTCTGTGTACAACTCACAGACAGTAATGCATAAAAACAAACAAACAAACGGCTCCATCAGCATGTAAAGTAGGCCAGTGGGGCGACCAGGCAGCATCTAAAATGAGTAGTACGCAGATAGTGAATTAAAGTGAAGTAATGAGTAAAAAAAAAACTCTTTACAATGCCATAATGAATCCATAGTTTCGGTCAGCAAAGTTGGGTATGATGGTTATTTTAAAATATGTGTTCAAAGCTTAATGTGTCGGCTCCCTTCCTTTGTTTGAGCATGTGCAGCGGCACAAGGAAAAAGCACAGACAGAAAAATAAAATAACTACTGTAAGTTTACATAAAATGTATAAATAATGCTTTAAGAAGCTCAGATTTAAAACGTAAACACGTCGAGCCACAGAAAACGTAATACTGAATTACCGCCTTAAAAATTAATGTAGGATCATAATGTCGCCAATGATTTGTGTGAACCCACTAACAACTGTTTCCACCTACTAATGTAGAGAGACCGAGTGTGTCCTATATGAAATAAACCATGCAGTGATACATAACACTTCATGCAGACAGTCAGACACATGTAGCCTGCAGCAGCAGCAGCTGTTTGGGGGCTTGTGAGACCGGCCTTAGTCAAAAAGGATGTGACCACAAAGAGCCGTTTCCTCCCTCATCCCATCTCTGCCCCGATCCCTCCCTTCCAGCGCACAGCTGTCCAACAGCACAGCACACACTTCCACTACTCATTGTTCTGCACGGACATGAAAGCGGAGGGAAACCTCCTGAAGTCCAACATGCAGGCATACACAAAAATCATCAGCCTGTAAATGTTCTCCAGAATTTCTCCACCACACACATGCAGCTGTTTCCACACACCCCGATCAGTCAGAGATCTGATGCAGCGAGGCCTCTTTTTTAGACCGGATCAGCGGTGATTCATCGGGCTCATTGTAGAGTGTGGGGTGAGCCATGACGGGTGACAGATTTCAACATAAGGACGTGTCTGATCTTCCTGAAACAAGTAGAAACTAACATGTAGATATAAACTTGCCCCAAAAAGAACTGCAAAAGCTGATTTGCATGTGACTGAGTAGCCCTTCAACTAAAGCTGATCCCTCTTACAAATTGATAACAGTTCACACCAACAGCTCTTTGTGTTTTCACCATCAAAGGCTGGAAAAATCAAATCAGTCTCGACCGAACACACAGTTCACAGAGTCACATTTTAACCGGAGCTGTGATTCAACACGGATTCTGGAGAAAACTCACTCCTCACATCCTGAGGATACAGTGATCTAAATGAACTACAACACAGCATGACCCTCATGTTTTAATGCAGCTCTAATAACTGTCCAAAGTCACAGATTGTACAATCCCAACAATGCTATGTATATCTAAGAAAAGAGGCTATTTCAAAAGAAGAAAAAACATGCTTAATGTTTATGGCACAGGATTTGTCCAAAATGAAAAAAGAACATACCAAGAGACTGTTTTGAAAATTCATACTGGGGTGAATGAGGGTGGTAAACAACTAAACTCATACAAACTCTGATCAATCTTCTTTATGTTGATAAATGCAGCCTTTATAATTGACTGTACATCATAACCTTACCATTTATATGTCTAGGCTATTTCAAAAGGAAGAAAAATATTTATTTTTAATGTTTATGGGACAAATATTACCAAAAAGAAAACTGCTCATACTGAGAATTAACATCTTCATACAAACTGAAGGTGGTAAACAACATCCGAACTCTCTGATGAATCTTCTTTATGTTGATAAATGCAGCCTTTATAACTGACTGTACATCATAACCTTACCATTTATATGTCTAGGGTATTTCAAAAAGATAAATATATATATTTAAATGTTTATGGCACAAATATTACCAAAAAGAAAGTCAATAAATAAGAATATTCATCTGAAACTGAGCAAACTGGAGGTGGTAAACAACAAAACTCACCTGAAATCTGTGATAAATGTGCAGCCTTATTAATAGTCCAAATTCATAGATTGGACAATCACAGCCTTGCTTTTTATATCTAATAAAAAAAGGCTATTTCAAAAAAGGAAAAAAAACTGAAGGTGGTAAACAACTAAACTCATCCGAACTCTGATAAATCTACTTTATGTTGACAAATGCAGCCTTTATAACTGATTGTACATCATAACATTACCATTTATATGTCTAGGGTATTTCAAAAAAGGAAGAAAAACAGATATTTTTAATGCTTATGGCACATTACAAAAAAGAAAACACCAAACTAGAAGACTGTTTTAAAAAGTCACAGAATAAGAATATTCATCTGAAGCTGAGTAAACTGGAGGTGGTAAACAATTAAACTCACCTGAAATCTGACAAATTTGCAGCCTTAGTAACAGTCCAAATTCATAGATTGTACAATAAGAAAAAAATCTATGTCAAAAAAAGGAAGAAAAACAAATATTTTTAATGTTTATGTCCAAAAGAAAACTGCTCATACTCCTCTGTAAGCCCAAACATCTCTACACAAACTGGAGATGGTAAACAACTAAACTCATCGCCGTGATAAATAACCTGGGGAGGAGAAGAAGGAGTAGCTGTTGTAATAACCAAAACTCACTTTGTTTTTTAAAAAAGTGTGTCAAGTATGTGTAAACCGCTTGACAGGCATGAAGTCCAGGGCACAGACAGACAATATGGAAGAAGGACTCGGTGAGTAGTAACGTAAAGCACCCCCCTCCTCCTCCTTCCACACCCAGAGAAAGAGAGAGGAAAAGGGGATTCAGAAAGACGCATCTAACGTTACACAAATCCCCCTAACAGCCGTAAAAATAGCTCTAATGGAACCGTGCCACTGAAACACACACAGTCATAAGATAATACATTATTCAAGTGTCGGCGGAGCTAATGCGAAGTAACCTCGAGAATTTGCTAACTAGCTGAGCTAACGTTAACTTGTTTAGCTTTTCAACCGTTGAGTCAAAACACCTCATAACAGCTGTTATTGTCTCGGATAAAGAGTTGTTATTTCCCAAACCCAACACGCCATCTTTTTTTTTAACCTCCAGCCAAAGTTACTTCACCCTTCCTCCATTCCAGAAACTTTTTGAACTGTGGCTAAGCTACGTTAGCCGCGTTAGCCCAGCCCTCCGGAGTGTGGGGGAAAGTGAGGCGAGCCTCTCTGCCCAACAAGCCCCGTACAGCCCAGCCTGATGTTAGCTCACCGGAGTTCACTTCTCTTACTCTTTTTAAATACAATAAAACAAAGCAGCTAAATCAAATAAATAAGTCACGTACCTTCTAACAATGCACCCGAGCCATAGCCGTGTGTTTTCCCCGTAACGTTTAAGCGTCAGTTCGCACTTTTCTTAAAGATTTTCTCCACCGATTCTTCCCTCCGTCTCCCCCGTGCCATGTCCTCCAGAGCCTAGACACAAGTAGACTGGTGGTGAGGCGAAGTGCATATCACTCCGCTCCTTCTTTTTTTCCTCTCTCTCTTCTCTGACAAACTAGTGCTCACTTTTAGGCGCTGATGCGTATTTGAATAAAGCAAAATAACACCACTATAACATAAACCGTTTTATATTACAGTTAAAAAAAATAAAAAGCAGTACATTTAATTGCTAACTTAAAAAAACAAAAACGCTTTTCTCGCGTCAAAGAAAAAAAAAGAAAACGTTGAACCCGGTGAATGAACTTTTCCCACTCCTGACAGTCACACACACTTTATCAGCTCAAATATAACACGAGAAAAGTTCAAACCGTACCGAGATAACCGCCGTTAACGGACGTTTTTTTTTCTTCTTCCAAACGTTTGATTCCTGATGGCAGTTGGAATTCTTACGGGGGTCGTGCTGCGGCTCTGGAACGTCTCACAAGTTGCTGGCTCCACTCATTCTGGAGCGCTGCGGTCTGTTGTGTATTGTTGTCCTTTTGTAGTCACTTGTTCGAAGATTCACTAGTCCTCCCCCCAACTGTGTTGTTAATCCGTTTAACACTAATTAAACAAGCTAATAATTACTTATCTCACGACCCCCCCTTTTTTCTCTCTCTCTCCCGGTACACGGTAACGTTAGCAGTGCGGATTCTTCATTCAGATTCCCCCAAATCAAAACGCAGTGTCCGTGTCCAACCACTAGTTTGCAACATACATCAAGTTTTGTCCTGTTAAAGGTCCAGTGTGTAAGATAATTAATATGTTTTCATTAGTGTATAAGAAGAGTATTAGATTAGATTATACTATAATAATATAATCTATACAACACACTCTTACATTCTGTACATCTGTTGCACTACTTCTACATAACACTGTATATACTGTAAAAATTCATACATCACATATATATACATTAATACTCTGCATATACTCACTTCATATTCTACTGCTTGTTAGCACTTCTGGTTAGATGTGTGTAATGACAATAAAGTTGAATCTAATCTAATCTACTTTATTCAGCCCACCACGGGGAAATTTACTTGTTACAGCAGCAGAGGAAAGTGTAGCATACACTACAGAATTAGAAGAAGAAAAAAAGTAGAAAAGGCCAAAACAAAAAACACAATAAAACATACAGAAATATCTATAACCTACACAATAAACACGAAAAACAATCAACCTTTAAAACAGACAAGTACTGAGGATAAAAGTGGCATGATTTATGAAAAGAGTATTGTAATGTAAAGTGACCATAGTGTAAGAAATATTGCAAAGAAAAATGACCATGATACAAATAATAAATATTATTGCAAGAGTAGTGACCATAATATAAATAACATTACAAAAGTAAGTGACCATGATATAAATAATAACTGCAAGGTATAAATTAAATTAAATAGAAGAAAATTGCAATGAAACATGAGACTACAACATAATATATATGATACATGATATATATTTTTGTTACAATACTCCAGTATAAAAACAAACAAAAACAACATATGTAAACAAGTAACCATCTATTAAAAACTAATATATATAATAATATATATACATATATATTAAAAAGGTATATAAAAGATACAATTTACAATTAAATAATGTGCTTCAAAAAGTGATTGACCATGTTTGTGTCAGATTACAGAAGGGGGTGAAGATGATGGTGTGTATGGTGCTGCAGACAGATGTTGGTTTGCAGAGGAAGGGATGTACAGGACAACGATGATGACATGCAGGATCTCTCTCAGCAAATAGTCGGTGGTCGGAGTCCAACGGCTAGCAGGTCAACATCCGGGCTACAGAGCTGTTCTTTGGTTGTGATGTGACCGGGATTACACCATCTGCTATTAACTAGAACGGCAAGCCCCTCACCTTTCCGTTTACCGCTCTCGGTACAATCCCGGTCGGCCCCGGACAGTGTGGAAGCCATCGACAGAGATGTTCTGGTCTGTAATGTCCCTGTGCAGTCGTGGTTGGGAAATGAAGCCAGTGCAGAAGTGCTAAAAACTGTAATTCCTCAAGCAGCCACTTGAGCCTGGTTGCAGAAGTGTGTCAATATCCATTAGCCCCAATATTAAAATGCAACAAACCAAACACTATTCTAGATATGACCTTTTTCTCTTTATGTGAGTTTCTCCTACAGTACATGCTTCGAAAGAGAGGGTGAGGCGTGGGTAGTAATCTGCAACTTCACTGCTAGGTGCCACTAAATCCTACACACTGGACCTTTAAATTACAACTTCCCAGTTTTGTAGCACAATTAATTATATATTTTTTGAAAGGCAGAGATTAGCGCTATCATACTATTGTGGTAGTGGGATGCATTCTACTAATTCCTTGCACGTGGCACAGTGGTGAGCATTGTCACCTCACTGCAAGGAGGTTTCTGGTTTGAACTTGAGCTTGCATGTTCCCAGCGGGTCCTCCGGGTTCTTCTCACAGTCCAAAGACATGCACATAATCGGTGACGCTAAATTGCCTGTAGGTGTGAGTGTGAATGGTTGTTTGTCTCTCTTTGATTTTTCCAGGGTGTGTCCAGTCCCCAAACAACCCTGACGAGGATAAGCGGTTACAGAAAATGGATGGACGTATGTGTTCTTGCAATTTAACAAACCTTTAAAGGCCTTTCCATGCTTTTCAACCTGTGCAGGAGGTGTACCTGAATATTCATCACACAGATAAACTGTATGTATGGCTGCACAAACTCAGCTAGTTTTACTGTCTACTGCATGGAGCATTGATGGAAAAAACAAACTTCTGATTATAGAATTGCTCATAATTCTGAAAGCAGAACATTGTGACCTTTACTAGGTCAACGCGGATGACGTAGACTGAAGTCACCAGACTGTGTGTCAGAATGATGACAGCAGAAAACTGCACAAGATGACTGAGGTACAAGTTTATTTCTGAAGCTGGATTCACTGAGACAAAAGCAAAGTGCTAAATGTTACTGGAAATATTACACCCTGTTGTAAATAATGAGTCCTTCCATTGTGAATGTGTTTCATACTTTAGCTACAAGAACAAGATATCTGTGGGACAAGTCCTGCAGTAGCAGTGTGCTCTATTTTTAAATCTCCAGACTTTCCTTATAATCATTATAGTATTCCCTGGAAGTGGGCAGAAATGCCGAGTTCAAATATAGCCAGTAGAAGAATTGATTTAGATGCTATCTTTATAACAACAGAAGAGGTTGTGACAACCCCAGTGCCATAGAGTTGCCGCAATGCAGCTCACAGTTTACACTGATCTGATTAAATATTCACACTGAACAGTGACGTAGTGACGGTGAGCCGATACTGGAAATCACACTCATATATTATTCTCATGTCGCCTAATGCAAAGTTTGTAGTACCGAAACCCGAAACCCCTCCTATCGAGTAGTCAAATATTTTCCTCATTTATGTAGAAAAACGATCATTTCCACTGCAGCGCGTCTTGTAACAGAGAGGTATGCCATGACAAGGCATATGTGCAAAGACAACTTTTATTCACAGGCTGCAAACGGAGCACATGTCACTTTGTAAAGATGTTCAAGAAGAAGAAATCATGTTATGTCATGTGCACACTTTAGTCCCCTTCCAGTGGTGAAGGTCAGGGAACAGATGAGTGATTACAGTAGATACATTGTTTGTGTTCATCTAACAAAAGCTCCTGTAGTAACTTTATGTAACAACTTAAAACAAAAGAGTAATAAACGACATCACACTGACGCATCAGTCATTGTGACCTCAAAAATCAAACCAATGTATTTATCATAGAGGGTAGTTGAGTTTCACACATTCCTTCCTCCCCTCCCCAAGTTGTTACATTATTACAGTCAGTATTATCACAGATTCGACAGGCTCTTCTATGATTGAATTGAATTATCCAATAATTCGATAGATCTCAACTTTCTAAGTTCCAGAGATCACCTGGTTTGATTGGCTAACAATCAACCCTTTGATTTGCACAGTGTCATAATGGATGATAGAAGACGCATGTTATATAAGTTTATTTTAATTCAGTCATTCCTTGACTGTTCAACCACGGCGAAATGTATCACAATTTTTTGCAGCACAGCTGGCACAGAGTGTTCAGAGCAGCTAATGAGTAACACTTTCATGAACCGGCGAGAAGCTGAATCACCGTTGTATTTTAAACACAGAGCAGCGGAGGGGACTTTTTAAAGTTTCGAGAAATGTATAACAGATTATCAACAGTTCATTCCTGTGTCTTGTAGCAAACTGAGTCAGGCGGAAGAGGATTGTAGACGACCTCCAGAGCGCTCCACTACAAAGCTTTAAGAAAAACAGTCATTTTAATGACGCCCGATGCTTTTTTAAAACCTATCTGTCAATTTCATGAATCTACTCTTCGCATACTTTATGTGAACTGAGGCTACTTCCATTTATTCTTCTTGATTTAATTGAAAGCAACAAACAGGGGCGGATCTACTGAGGTGGCACCCTAAAAAAAGCCACCCCAACCTTGCTAAACCCTGCTCTCGAATTTCCTAACCGCAAGTGAACGCAGCACGAGACACAAGCCTCCAAACAACCAAAACGGCAAATACCTTTCCCCCCAAAAAAGAAAATTCAGCTGCGCCCTCCTTTGGTTTTAATTTTAAAAGATGAATACATTCAACATAACTTGACAAGGTTTATTATTTATTTTTTCTGTGACCAAGTCACATGATTTTGGATATCATATGAATGAGCAAACATCACGAATAAGAACCAACTTTATAAAAAATGTTGTAGCTATACAGTCTAAAGACGCTTTGGTGGATGAGCACACAGTGTCACTTTAAGTACATCCATACAGTACCTCTAGTTAAAGTGATATTTGACCTCAGGAAAAACATTCAAAGATATTTTAAGATCTACTTTTAAAAAGTTGTGTTGACTAAGTTTTGGTACAGCCTGCCGCCTAAAGTCACTTACTTTGGTTTGTCGCTCATGAGTCTCGTCAGGCACTGTACGTGAAATATCACCTTGAAATAAACATTCTCATTAAATATTTCACTTCCAGCAACAAGCCTGATTAAGATAATGATTCTGTTAAATACAAATGTACCAAACCAAGCTGTACTCGCTACACCATGATCATTACAGTGAGTGTATGTGACGTCCAAACACATTTTTCTATAACTTTATTTTTTTTTCGTAGGCTCAGTGTGACAAGGAATGTTCAGTTACAGTTTGTTAAAGTTACAGTGATTAACTCAGAGATGATGTAATCACAGCAAATCGTAATAATCAAATGTGCTCAAGAAAAAAAAACTATTTTAAAATCACACACATCAACCCATATCCCCGTCTACACACTTCTACACAGTAGTGCACAGTTGTCACATCAGTTTCCTCTTCACACACACGTGAGTCATTTCAGTGAACGTCCTCTACGGGCTGCTAACAAGCAAATTAAAAATCCACACGTTGGAGTGCAATCAGTGACCGATATTTGATTCAAACAGATTAAATAATCAACGTGAAACAGTCAGTCTCAGTCCATGCTCGACCGTGACGTGACGGGTAGAAAGATGTTAATGCAAGACCTAAAATAATGAACACAGCAGCATTGGATCAATCATAGGATCAAAGTTTACACCATAGAATATTTGATTACCAAATACAATTGTTTTTAATAAAAGCAGTGGGAAAAAAAACAAAAAAACAAATCATCATTATGTCAACATCAACATCTTAAATCATCTCGCTTTATCCCAGTCGTGTGGATTTGTACAATATCTATTCAAAATGAGAATAATAATCCAGAATTAGTGCCACTAATTTGTTCTTACATTCATTAATGGTTCCATATTTTCAATGAACAAGAGAACGAGTTGATGAAAGTAAGTGGTGTAGTGGAAACTTATAGATGTGTCTTAGTAGAAATGCATTAAAATGACTTATTTCTGTTATTACCTTATTATGTAAACTGTTTTTCGTGCTGCACCTCTCACCATCTCATCTATTTTACACGTTTGTTTATGTATGCATCACTGGTTTTCATATGTATCAACATTGATACATATCAATGTCCTTTGTAGTCACCTCTTCCAAGTGTGTAATCAGTTTGTACTGTACAGGGAAAAACAGTTTACATAACAAGTTCAACGCACGTCTGTAATTCTCCACCACTCTGGGATTTCAGGATACGCAGGTCAGAAGCTAGTTTAGGTATTTATTTATAATATATTTGTTGAAAGAACAAAAGAACAAAGGTGGGTTGTTCGTTCGTCTCTCTCATCCTCACTGCTTATCTTCCTACCTTTTGCTGCAAATCATGAATAACTCAAATTATGTACAGCTCCTGTGATGTGTGTGTCATGGTGCCTGGCAATGATATTGCTGTTCTGTGCTTTTTTATTTTGGACATAAAAAGATCTTGTAATAAAAGAAAAACAAAATAAAAAGAGGGCATTTTAAAACCCAGATGTCGTACAGCAGACTGATGAAGAGGAGTCACTGTATGTGCTTAATTGTGTCGTAAAATGCATAAAATAAAATGCAGCATATTCCTGCTAAAGAATGGTTCATGCTCGGGTTAGCTTTGAGTCTGGAGTTAAATGAACGTCTCAATTTGTGGATCTATCAAAATAAGAGCACAGTCACGCAGAGTTTTGGTAATATTGGCAATATTACTCCTGTATCCTATTCGGCCGCTTAGTGACTGGAGTGGGGTCACTGCATTAAGCACGGCTTTCATGCAGCAGTCACTAACTTACTGCTGTGCACCCAGGAATATTGTTTATTAAGGATTACTGTCAGTCAGACAGTTTAATGTTGTGCAATCAGTCCAAGATTCAAAAGAATGTTTGATGATGACCCAGATCGTCGAAGGTGGCATCAGTGTCTGTTTTTGTTCTGACTAATGTTTCACCTTTTCTTTAGCAGCCTTTGTGCATCAGTTCCTTTTTTTGCTGTCATGCAATAACTTCATAAAAACTGAAGGGCAAAACTGAGACTAAAGGCGCATTCAGACAAAATCCGGTGCAGGTTTTTAAAATGAATTTGAGTGAGGATGGTCGGTTTTGACTGCAGCGGTCCAGGCCGCAGGGTTGCAACTTCACACTGCGGCCGCCAATCAGACCATTAGTCAACTCCTCCACAGTCAGCCTGATACGTCACTGAAGCTGAGACTATCCAGGTAGATTGTCGGACTAAACTCTTGATACTCTACCTGTTGTGTTCTGGTTTTGTTTATTTAATGAACCGGCTTCTAAATTCGGGAGTCTAGCTCGCGATGTACACAGCAAAATAGTGACGCAAAGAAGAAGTTTGGTTGAGAGCGAGCGAGCACAGACGCTGATAAAGCCGGTTAATCAATGTAATAAAGTTTCCTGATTGTTTCACAGTGGTTACATTCAGCACAAATAGACGCAATGCCGGACAAGCCTATGGCCATTCGATGCAGTGCAGGATTGTGTCTGAAGGCGCCCAAAATAAAGGGGCAGAAACTAACAAAAGACATGCATTAGCATCGCCACTGACCAAGGCACCGGCCTCAGAACTGCAACTGGTCTCCAGGCACTGCACAGTGGCTGTCAACGGCTGCTAAATAGTTAGGAAAGGTCAAACGCCGGGGTCAGATTCCCCTAATGGGATTTAGAAAGTAAAGCATAACTCTATAGGTTATCACAGCTAATTAAAAATGTCCTTTTGCATCAGTGAGAATAATTACACAGATCTGAAAGCAGCCATCTGCTTTAAACAAACAACGTTTCCCTTCAGAGTACCTCAGGTGTTTTGATTCGCCGGGCACTGTGCATGGAAAATAAGCACACATTAATGGATGGAAACTGATCAGTTTAAGGTACAATGCATAATGTGGTCGGCTAATTTGGCAAATGAAGGCACTGAAAAAATGAGTATTAGATAAAAAGGACACCACAGTGTTCTGTAGTGTAGAGATTCACAACATATACCCGCAGCATCAGAGTTTCATATTACAAGAATATGAAGAGCAATCGAGTACATTTTCTGTTTCATGAGGCAAAAAGCTGGTGAGCTTTGACATGAAGAGGACACAACAAACGTCTCCTTTGGTGCTGGACACTATCTGTCCTGGCTGTCCAACCTGAAGCCACAGTCCGAGGCGTCCTCAGAAGGGGTGTCTAGGACGGGATTGACAAACCCTTCGAATTCAGTGTCTGCATTGTCCTCGGGATGGTTACTCACAAAATCGTTCTCCCACTCCAGTGCGGTGGAGTCCTCGGAGGCGGAGGTCGGCCCGCTGGTCATCTGCTTGCCGCCGGGCCTCAGGGCTGCGCGGAGGATGTCCTCCTCCGTCCGAGACCTTTCCCAGGGTGGAAGTGCACGGTTGATTCCTGCACAGGAGGACACGAGCTTTCATTAGTATGCCAGTCGAGAACTGCTGCTAGGTAGTTCAAGTTGAACTTCATTCTCAACACTGCCATATGTACAGGACATACTGTGAGTTTAACCAACTTAACATAATGTGTTTAATTGGATTTTGGAGCTGAATTGATTATAGTATATAAGTATACCGACAGCCCCACAGCCTTTGAATAATACATAATAATAACAACACAAATACTCTTTAATAGAGGGCTCATGTTATATAAGGTGTATTTCGCTGGACAAAGGTGATCTGAAAAGGAAACTATATCATTTCAAATGTTCGCTGAGTCCTCATAAGCCTGTAACTTTTAGTCCAGCTGACAAAGATCAGCAGAATCTGCTGCCAAACTTCTGAAATAACATTGATATTTGGATAGGAATGAAGAATGCATTTTATCAGGGGTCAGATGTGGGTAGAGACCTAATGTAGCTGCAGGCTTCACTTTAAAATGATGTAAAAATGAACACATGAGTGATGAACTCTATGTCCTCAAAGTTAGAGCTATAGTCTAGCTTGACTGTTATTTATACATTTTAATGGGACTCCAGAGGAGCCTCATCCTCCTCTTCTTCTTTCTGCAGAATCAATCTTGGCTGAGAAATAACCGGCACTCCACACTCTGACTTTGTGTGTTTGAAGTTCAATAAAGATTATAACGAAGAAAAAAACACCTGCGCATCATCAGAGAGCTTTCCAGTCTGAGCAACTCTCACCTTCCTCGTCTTCCCACTCCAGATCCAGCGAGGTCCCGTCGTCGTTGGTGGAGCGGGTCTTGGTGGTGAAGTCCCAGCTGCACTCTGTGTTTGGAGTCACCACGTTCGTGTCAGACGGCAGCCCTGGAAACAAAGAGGCGACTCTTACATCAGAGAACTGTGACACACACCTTAATATTGGTTGAAATAGGACTGGGTGGTTCACGTACGGTTACTCCTGAAAGCCTCAGATTGAGCTTTTACATTCTGGAGGTAGACGTCGAAATCCTCCCCAGAGGTTTGTCTGGAACACAACAATACCAGAAGTCAGTGGGCGTGAATCACACCTCGTTCTGAAGATTTGTAGTACTTAACATTTGGATTAAACAAGTAAGAATAATGCAGCAAGCCTCTGATTCACATCAGGATCCTGCATCACCCCGTCAGGGTTTATTTTGCAATAATGACCGGCTTGCTGTACGTTATCATGCTTTATTGCACGGTTTGGAAGAAATATCAATATTTTGTGTCAAATTGTTGATTTAAAGTGATTTTAATGCACCCATCCAGAGTCTATGATCAGGACTGCGTGCATGGGAACAGTCTGTTATTCATAGCTGCGATCTGTTATATGGAAATAACTGTAAGTGCTCAGCTTTGTGTGCTTGCAGCTCGCCTCTCTGTGAATTAATTAAGCACTGAATGCTGAGACTGGATATCTTGTAGTGCTATGATATCTGTTCTGCAGCCTACACACACACTGCCTCCTGACTGCAGGAGTAAAACTGTGTGCTTACATCATTAAATCAATGCTTCTGTTGAGAGCTCCAGAAAAAAGAAAGATGAAAGCTCCTTTTTGAATACATCCAGCATTCCTGTCCTACTAAAAACCTATACAGAGCCTCATGACCACAGCTCATCCTCAGCTGAACAACAAGCCTGTTGTCTAACGAACTTCAGTCACTCACTTTTTTTGCTGAGTTTCACTGCTGGAGCCATCTGCTTTGCCACGTTTCCTCTGGGCAGACAGCTGCTAACAATAAAACCATAGATCAAGCAAAAAAGATAGTCATGTCTTCCCATGATCGAATTAAATCACAGACTATATTCAGAATAAAAAAAACAACAACAAAAAACACATTTAACAGTTTTGGTGTTATCAAAGAAATGTGGGCAAATCACAAAGCAACACCAGAGAAGCAGTGGAAAGAATGAACGAGTCCTATTTTCACCAGGAACCTGAAACAGTGTATGAAATACACAAAGTCTCACTTTAATATTATTATATATATCCACATTTCTCTATTTATGAGTGTAAACAACAGGCAGAGGTGATGGCTATACTTGCAGCACAGCCTCGTCTTCATCTCATTTCACTGCTTGTACTTGTACTAAGGTTCACTGCCAGTTTTACGTCTATTGGCACTTTAGTCCTCGCTTTATATTCGGCATCACCTACTGCATATTATTTCACCCTGAAGCGCCCGAGTGAAATAAACGTGTCATCTTTTGCCTCTCTGCTGTAAAGTAACTGAAATACCTACAGTTGTCCAAAGGATGATTTAAACAGTAGTTTGTCAGGTAAAGTAAAGCGCTGACATAGATAATAATAATAATATTAATAATAATATCCCTGCCTGGATAACAAGGACAGGTTAATGAGGACAAAGAGAAGACAGTAAATAGAGAAAGTGTCCCTCTAAGACATGGAGGGCAGTGCGGGTTAAAGAAGGAGAGAAGCAGCAAGTCAAACTGGCAGAAGGGAGCGCTCAGTGCCGCCTCACCTCCTTCAGTTTGCGTTCACGTGCCAACCTGGCGGCCTCACGCTGGGCGGCATTTCTAGCCTCCTCTTCTAGCCTTAACTTCTCCTCTTGTGTCTCTAACTGAAGCAGAAATAACAAAATGGAAAAACACACACAAAAAAATAAAATAAATAAAAACACAAAAAAAGACACAGAACAGAAAAAATTACAAAAACAGAAAAAACAATGCAGCAAATTAAAAATAAGCAAAAACAGGTCTAAAACATAAAATGAAATCAACGGGGACTGTTAAACTAACAAAGTTATAAATCTGCATCTTACCTCCAGTTGGATCTTCTGGTCGATCAGTATCTGTTTGTCTGAGATGGCAGTGTAGCGATGCTCCTTCAGGTTCTTGATCTCATCTTCACTGATGGGCCTGAGTCAAGAACAAAACAGACTTGTTACAAACTGTTCAATGTTTCCTCTGTAGGAGGACACTTATGATTATTTGTTTTTAGATTCACACCGGACCTCTTACCTCGGGCAGGGCTGTGGACTCTCAGCCTGCAACGCAACAAACAACATTTCTTTTTTAAGCAATGAAAGTGAAATGTGCTGGGACCATGCAGACGGTAATTGAGTTACTCCCTGACTGCTGCGCCCATCGTTTCCTATCCATCAAGAGAGAATGGCTATCGGAGGAAAGTCTGACAGTAAAAAGTATCCTGGGAGTAGCAGCATAATGCAGCTTTTAATTAGACAAGACCTCTTAAAAAAACAGTCCATCACGATGTAGTGACTCTACATATACACACACATCTATAAAAGCAGCAGAATAATAATGTTCTCCTTGTTATTAAAAGTTTTTATACGTCATCATAACGTGAGCAGACTTACCTCATCGCTCTCTACCAGATTCTCAAACTGCAAAATTACAAAAAGTCACAATTAGAAACTTTATCCTGAATATTCATTATTTAATTTTTTTTAAAAATAATACCAGTATAAGTCTGACTCATACCTCTATTGTATAATGCTCCCCTGTGGTGCTGCTCCTGAAGTATTTGGACCTGTGTGAACAAAGCGAACAATGAGCAAACAGACTGTCATGTTAGGCTGCAGACATGGACAATAACGTTTAACGTGAGCTGTCATCTGGAGGGCGGCGTGGTGGTGCAGTGGTTAGCGGATTCCTGGTTCGAACCTCAACTAGTTTGCGTGTTCTGCTCGTGTCTGAGTGGGTTCTGTCCGGTTTCCTCCCACAGTCCAAAAACACTAATTGGCAAGTCTAAATTAGCCGTAGGTGTGACAGTGAGTGTGAATGGTTGTATGTGTCCATGTGCCCTGTGATGAGCTGGCAACTTGTCCTAAGTCGGCTTGAACAGACACCAGCCCCCCATCTCACCCTGATGACATATAAGCAGTTACAGAAACGGATGGTACACTGTATACCACTGACATCTAACTCTAGAGGCTGTGAGCACTGACTTCAAAATCATCTTTGTGTTCTGTTATGACAAAATTATGATACTTTAGTTGAACTTCTTTGCTTGTTTGTATAGAAATATGTGAACTGTGCCAAAAGAATCACACAACATAACATGCACTCAAACTTTGATACGCTAAATAATAATAATAAAAGGTGTTAAAGCTGAAGCTGGAGCTGAAGCAGACGGCGTTCACAGCCGTGTTGCAATGACCACAAGACTGACTGACTAATGCGGTTTGGTGTCGGTGTCGGTCACCGAGCAGCTAAAGTGATACAGTCTGTGTAACAGAATAGTTAGATAACACAGAGTTATCAATGAGTTTGGAATTAATGAGAGAAATGTCAGAGGAGATTTTTCCTGGCAGATATTTGGAGCTCAGGTGCAGCTAATATTACGATTATCATTAACAATGGTTCAGTGTCCGGCGTGCACAATACTAAGGAACAGACCCGATATAATTAAGCGCATTGATTACGTCTGTGTTTTTTTGTGCTAAGACATCAAAACGTCTGCAGTGAAATACAGTAAGTCTGTTGCTCTCACAGCCGGTGTTCGACCGTCTAATTACCTCCTTTGCTCATTATGTGCTTGATTAAGTTAGAATTGATTTAAACTTTAAAGATGTTCAAACCTCTCGATCCAAGTCAGCTCCAGAAACCGGATGCATGGATATCTCATGACGCTTTCCATACAGAGCAGGTCTAGCCTGTACTCTTTATGATATTATTTACAGAGACGCATCATGAGTGAGCACCATGTGACGGTGACGAAGAAAAAACATCCTTTTAAACATGTAAAAACCTCGGGCAGACCCAAACTCATCGGTGGACGGTCATCCACCGCGACCGGTTGAGTTAAAGATAGAGAGAGAGGCAGCAAGTCATTAACTAACTATAAACTGTAACGGAGACATGGTAGCAATAATAATGACAGTAATAATGTGTAGTGGACGTCGTGCAGGATCACAGCAGCAGCCACGATTCACGAGAACCTGCTGGAAACTCCTGCTTACATGCAATAAAAACACTATTTTAACAGCCGCAAAATCTAAATATTTAAACACGGCTGTGAGTGTTTACACACTGTCATGAACTCCTGGAGTATCCGTCAGCTCCAGTACGTCGACATAACAGATTATTCTTGATAGATCTCGCTGTTTATGCTGCTCATTCGTCTGCTACATTTGGCATATTTATACTGTTTATATTTTTTTAGATCTGCCGTATTTTCCTTAGATCTCTTTTAACTTGTAAATATCTTTCATATATTTTATATATTGTCGTTTGCACCATGTCAGTTCTCTGGGACAGATACAGGAAATCTTTCCTGCCATTACACTGTATAACAACAGCTGCACATTTCTCCTTTATTACTTTGCACTAAAGTCAATACTGCCAATTTGCTGTATATACTTTTGCACAATACATTATATTTACTATTGCTTTTTTGATATTTTATTATGTATAGTTTGTTCTTTATATTTTTATTCTTATGTTGTCTGTCGTCACTGTGTGTAATGCTGCTGCTGCACTGTAATTTCACAGCTTGGGATAAAAAAAGTCTGTCTATCTATCTCAATCTTTCTTTCTTTCTTTCTATGTCCTGTACACATGGCAGCATTGATAATAAAGTTGTGATGGATGTGAAACAGCCTTCAGTCATCTCATCAAAGCACAAGATGAAGTCAGACTAAAACAAAAACATTAATTATTCACACTGGATTACACAGAAACAGACAACACAGACTCATCAGTATTAGCTCCAGGAGCTCCGGCTCAGTGGCTGAGCTTCATGTCCGGGATGGTGGCTTGTTTTTGGGGTGGGGTCCAGCGGGTTAGACCCCCACACACACACCCAGAGAGACCAGCACAATAGCGCAACCAGTCTGTTTATCTCTGGACACACACACACACACACACACACACACACACACACACACACACACACACACACACACACACACACACACACACACACACACACACACACAGTAACCGGACCCGCTGGTTCAGATGATGCTAGCTTGCTTAGCTTCCTCTTCCTCACTCACCCTCCTCCTCTGTGGATCCTGCTGGCTTCTCTCCTGAACAGCCCGACACACTGAGCCCAGCAGTTTCCCATCGCATTGTCAAACACTCCTATGATCCAGCTGCAGAGCTAGTTCAAACCTCCACCTGACAAACTGCTGCTGCTGCTTATTACTGTCTCTCCTCCAACAACAACTGCTGCTGCTGCCACTTCCTCATCCTCCTTCCTCTCCGGTGGAGCTCACAGAAATGTTCAACAGCGCCACCCACCGACAGTTTCCTGTCACTGGGATCAGAGGCCTTCAACCAGAGAGAGAGAGGGACTGCAGGGGGTCCACCTAATGTCTGTCATAATAACTGACAATCATAATTTGTGAGAATTAAAAAAAAAACTCAACTTTATTTATTTATTTATATCACCTTTCATAGATAGATAGATAGATAGATAGATAGATAGATAGATAGATAGATAGATAGATAGATAGATAGATAGATAGATAGATAGATAGATAGATAGATAGATAGATAGATAGATAGATAGATAGATAGATAGATAGATAAAAAAAACACTCATACTAAAGCTGAAAGTCTTTAAACTCCTAATCAATATTTAAATATAAATCAAATCAAATCAAAAAAGAGAAAAAGCCTTTTATTTTGAAAAGGTCTGACCACGTGACAGCGGAAGTGTAACGTTTCGGTGTTGCAGGAAAAACAGGGACGCATGTGGGTTCACTGCTAACAAACAGCAGCGTGTCTGTCTCCTAAAGTGATCTCCAGCTCCGTGAAGAAGCTCGTCCTGCTCCGAGGAGACACGTTTACTCTTCCCTGTCCTTCAAGGTGAGCATGTCACCTGCGGATGCAGCCCAGCGTCTAATAAAGACGTTTGGAGAGAGCCAGACTGAGCTAACTGAGCTAACATCAGTGGAGACTTCATGTTTTTAGTATTTATGAGAAATCTGCTGCTTGTTTATGTTTTGATCTTCTTCCCTCAGCTGGAGCAGAAACCTGAAGCTCACTGTTCAAAATGTCGCAGGCCACAAAACGCAAACACGTTGTCAAGGAGGCGATGGGAGACTTTGTGACTCCCACAGAGACACAGCAGATTGTGAAGGTGAGTGAGGGGGGCCGCTGTTATCCATCTTCATATATATACACTCTCCTTTCACATATACAGATTCTCACACATATACATATAAGAGTAAGGATATATGTATATAAGAGTGGGAATATATATGAGAGTGAGAATATATGTATATGAGTGAGAATATATGAGAGTGAGAATATTTGTATAGAAGAGTTAGAATATATGTATAGAAGAGTGAGAATATATAAGAGTAAGAATATATGTATATAAGAGTAAGAATATATGTATAGAAGAGTGAGAATATTTGTATACGAGAGTAAGGATATATGTAAATAAGAGTGGGAATATATATGAGAGTGAGAATATATGTATATAAGAGTAAGAATATTTGTATATAAGAGTGAGAATATTTGTACATAAGAGTGAGAATATTTTTATACGAGAGTAAGGATATATGTAAATAAGAGTGGGAATATATATGAGAGTGAGAATATATGTATATAAGAGTAAGAATATTTGTATATAAGAGTGAGAATATTTGTATATAAGAGTGAGAATATTTGTATATAAGAGTGAGAATATTTGTATACGAGAGTAAGGATATATGTATATAAGAGTGGGAATATATATGAGAGTGAGAATATATGTATATAAGAGTGAGAATATTTGTATACGAGAGTAAGGATATATGTATATAAGAGTGGGAATATATATGAGAGTGAGAATATATGTATATAAGAGTGAGAATATTTGTATATAAGAGTGAGAATATTTGTATACGAGAGTAAGGATATATGTATATAAGAGTGGGAATATATATGAGAGTGAGAATATATGTATATAAGAGTAAGGATATATGTATATAAGAGTGGGAATATATATGAGAGTGAGAATATATGTATATAAGAGTAAGAATATTTGTATATAAGAGTGAGAATATTTGTATACAAGAGTATATGTATACAAGAGTATATGTATGTGAGAGGGCCGGAATGGATAATGTCTAGAACGGCCCTCATAGATGAGCGTTGCACCTTTTATGTAACACCGTACGCCTGGTCTCCATCCTTACAGGTTATCGGTAGCCGTGGTAACAACCTCCATGAAGCTGTCACGGCCCAGGGTGAGACTTTCCTGGTCAGCATGCCGACCAAGTTCCGCAAGAACCTCTGGATCAAGAGAGGTAACTTCATGATAGAGTTATTATAGCATCAACAAACATGTCAACACAAACAGGTACAATGTAGCTCTGCTTTTAACAGCGCTCTCTAGTGGTTAAAAATTGACAATGCAGTGCAAAACAGTACAACCTCCCTCCAACTTTTGAGATAGACTTTAGGCTTAAGTCCAGTCCTCCATACTCACATTACGGTAAACTCTGTGCCGGAAAACAGCCTCCGCTTCCCTTTTTAACCCCGCATTGGTCACGCCCGCATTTACTCACGAGCAGTCTTCATCTTTGCTGCCACTTTTTGGAAAACAAGTGTCAGAATTTCACAGCGAAATGTCATTTTAGTGTTTAATATTACACTTTTACTAGTGGAAGTTTGTGGATATCAGACTTGGTTTTGCACACACTGAAATGTTCTCTGTAGTGATGTATGCAGGTGGAAAGCCGGGGTTTATTTTAAAATCTAAAATTATGATTAATTGCATATTTTCCAAACTTTATGATGCTTACATTTGCTACTTCAATGCCCACACGTAGGATTTTTACTCTGTGTTGAGCTGGTCTGCAGCAGAGTTTGGCATTAGTGTTTTGTTTTTTATGATATCTTCAGAAGCCAATATCACTCAGTGCTGTGACAACAATAAACTTTTTGTTTTGCCTTTTTCACGTTTAAAATCATCGTTCTGATCGTCAAGGTGACTATGTGATCGTGGATCCCATTGAGGAAGGCGAGAAGGTGAAGGCAGAGATCAGCTTCATCCTTTACAAAGATCACATTCAGCACCTGCAAAAACAACAACACTGGTGAGTGTGAGTTCATCTAGGGACACACACACATCGAGCATTATTTTGTCTGGTGTAATTGAGAGTTTTCTTTCTTTGACAGGCCTGAGGGGTTCATGGAGGAGCCGTCTGAGCAGGACAAGACGGACAAACAGCAGGAGAAGGAAGACGGGATGGAGGGGAAAGACGAGGACGAAGACACTAGTGACTCAGAGGATGACGAGAGTGACCTCTTTGTAAACACCAACCGCTCTAACTACCAGTACAGCGAGAGTGAGGACGAGGAGGACGTTGAGGAGGAGGAGGAGGACAGTGAGTAAGAAGATGATGACAAAGAGGAAAGGACAAAAAACGTTTCCTAGTGGCAGAGCCGAGGACAAAGACAGTCGAGAGAGACGTGGGAGCTGCTGCAGCATACAGCTCCCTCTGCAGACGGCTTGACTCATTGACTGGACTTCAACTTAATGGAGCAAAATGAAGTCTTGCCTGTTAAATTGTTATAATCAAGTAATGCTGAAGTTTGACTGACATTGCATGAAAATACAGTAAACAACATGAATGCCCTCTGTATTTTCAGTGTCTTACAGATAATCGATCACATACTCGAGCGTATAACGTACATTCGCAGGCTGTTTATATTCATTCCCTTTAGACAAAATACATCACTCAAATGTATAATTCAAGAAATTCTTTGTTGTCTTGTTTTAATAAATGAAAAACGATTTGTCATGATTGATTTTATTTTGTGGTTTAGGATTAGGCAGTTAGAAAGGTCGGGGTGTGGTGAGGATTTAAACACCTTTCCTGTTTTACCTGTCCTGTATTCTACAATAAGCACAACCTCCTGTGGTGCTAACGGTATTGTGTTGGTTTTCAAATAAAGGCCGCTCACAGTCTGGTCATTTTATTTTGTTTAATGGAGTTGTTTTTTGACTTCATGACACTCTTTGAGCAGAAAAAATAAAAAAAAATAGATCATATTTCTTCTGCAGGTGGAACCAGTTCTACGGGAACTTAATTCTTGACACCTTTTGTGCCAGGAGGAGAGAGAGGACTTCTTAGAAAGAGTCAGCATGTTTCAAATACGACAGTGACAGATTCCTGAGTGGCTACGTATGTTTAAAGACGCTCATAATGCTATGACCTCATAATGCTTACAAAATTAGGTCATAGCATTATTACCTAATTTTGCAATGACTTACCATTGAAGCTTTTTTGGAATTGGAAAGTTATACTTTGCTCATTTTAACTAATGTGGATGCTTAAATTGTTTGAAGGCTAATAAGTCAAAGTTGGACTTTGATTCAGTTTCATTAAGGAGGAGTTGTTTTTTTTAAAGTTTATTGGGATATAAAGGAAATACATTATAGTATATGTGTCTGTTTTATATATACATCACATAAACCTCACTAAGGTGAAGCCAATTCAAACTTAACATCACTGGATTGGCTGACACCAGCAGGTAAATGTAAACTGAGCGGAGACCTTTAGAGTTTCAACACCGCAAAACTGGCTCGACCACTGTCGACAGTGATGACACCAACAAATGTGCTTTGGTTGTACACTGTGCACATACACAGAGGTAATCTGCAGCCTGTTGCATCATTTAAGAAGAAATAACACAATGTCCCTTTTTAGGGAAATGATGAATTAACAGAGCAATAAAAAAAACATGCTTTAATTCAATAAACTGAAAGGTTTTACTGCTACAGTCTTGGCTTGATGTATATCAGCTAATGCAGCTAATCTTAACACGTGTGCATTGCTGTATAATGCACAGTAATGACAGTCAACTTGCAGACTTTGCTTGATGCTTTACAGTAATTTTGCAGTTAGGATTATCTCAGTCAGTTGTGGCCACAAATTGGCAGAAGTTACATAATGTTGCTTTAATTACAAATCATATAACAAATTGTACATCCCTTGTTGAGCATTTTCCGTTCAACTGTGTCCCATACGACAGTAAACTTGCATGGGCAGACTGCCTGCATAGCATCATAGTGTTGCCATGTTGTGGTAATGTAGTCGTTGGCATGTTGATGGATACTTGAAGTAAATGACACAAACCAACCCAGTTTCATTTCCTCCTAACTCTGAAAGAAAAATTCCTCAATAGACAAACTTTACAGCCTCACAGTCTTTTCTCGTTGTTGTGCCTCAGGGGCACATCCCAACACTTTCGCTGTGTCTTTTTCAAGTCAGCCCACAGTCTAACTAACTGTTGGGGGCTCCGTTTGTGGACCATTAGGATTGTGTGATATGAACACAGCTCATTTCCTTCCTTCCTAGGAAAGTCAAACGTGAGAAATGCCGGGTGGTGGACGGGGTAAGTGTTAAGCCGTTCCATACACATCCCTACGTAGACGTCATCGATGGGGTACAGGTGGACCATTTTAGACGTGAGGTGTAGACGTCTGGTCAACAGGCTTGAGTACACCACCCCTCCTCCGCCTCCATATGAAGGATAGAGGCCTCTGTAGAAGGAATCTGGGATGAAGTACTTGGAAAGATTGTTTCGGTCCGGTGTGGCTCCATTTATGATATTTCCAATCATGAAGTCTTTCATAGTCTTGTGCGCATGTGGCTTATTTAGCTCATTCTGGAGGTAGGTTATCATTTTCGGGGTGTTGACGAAGACATCATCATCCCCCTTAAAGACAAAGACAGTCTTGTTGCAGTGGCTTGAGAACCAGTCCCAGAACAACACGTCTTTCAAGGTGAGGTTGAAGAACGTGTCCTGGAAGTCCCACTGCAGAATGTCTCCGTAATGTTTACTTTCCATTCTCAGTAACGGAGATACATCCACACCGAGTGTCTCCGGGTCTTCTTTGCCTAGCAGGAACACCCTGCGGATATATCCTCCACTGCTGTTCATCTCATGTCCTGCTTGCCATCCCGCCTGCCCCCAGGTTTGCCGAATGGCCTGCCGGTTCTTAAAATTCAGCTCTGTTGTCTTGATGGCCAGGAGAAGCAGAGGGGGCTCCTTCTCATCCTTTGCACCAGCACCACAAACACCATCTGGCTGGATGATGGATGGATAGTCCCTCCTTTGCATGTACCTCACAAATTCTTGCATCGGCTCTGATAGCACTGCAAAATGTTTTCTCCCGCTGTCTGAGTGAGCAACTTCAGAGAAACTTTGCTTCAGCAAGGACTCGATATCTCCAGATTTCCTCTTGGTGTTGTTGGGGTGCAGGATGGGGTTGAACTGGACGTCGACAGCATGCTGGAGCTTGTTCCAAAAGCCCTTCTTGCTCGTTTCGAGCTCCCAGAAAGTTTTAGCAATGGGTGCATAGCTCTTGTTCCTCAAAGTTCCTGAGGCCACAAAGTGAATTCTGTTGAGGCTGTGGATCCCTGGTGTCGATGTGCCGTTCATAGAATTACATGCCATGATCATAACGAAGAACAACAGAATGGCCATGCAGATGCACGGGCTGCACAAGCAGATGAACACATTACGCCAGCGACACTGGAACTTCGCCATTCAACTGCAAATACACAAAGAGTTTGTTAGTATAGACAATTCCTAAATCTGTGTAAGAAGATTTGCTTTTCAATATCAAAATGCATTAAATGCATCATGAAACCGACACAGAGTTCAACAAATAACAGCTCCAAAGTTGCGAGAGGCAGAAAGTAAAGTGGCTGTATATGTTCTAGAGATTTTTTCTTGTATCATGTTATTTTGGAACATGCGTCCACAACATGATACAAGAAAAAGATAAAGTACAACAATACTGTTTCCAAAAAGTTGTTAAATGTAAAAAGAAACTAAATTTGATGATGTGCAAAACATTAAAACTCGAAGACACGTTTGATAAAGACAACTATGAACTTGAAAAAAGTTGGATAGTATCATGTTTAACACTCTGTTCTGCAGGTAGACTAGTTTAGTACCTGGACTCTTTTACTGCAGAGTCAACAGAGATATTTGAATATGTACAGAATGTGGTTTGGCATCGTCTAGCTGAAACAAACAAGGTAGTTGCTGAAAAATATGCTGCCCACTTGCCAGCGTGTGTTTCTCCAAAGCCTGTCAATGTGGTTTAGCATTAACGGTGCCTTCACAAATGAGCAGGTTATGCCATGTGCTCTAATGTAACTTCACAGATGCTTTTAAACGTGTGCAAGGGTCAGGATGGTCCCCCGAGTTCACATGATATTTTGTACTGGAGACAATAAAATCCACAGATTCTTCTGTTTAACATTGAGAAACATTATTTTTAAGTTTTTGCACTATTTGCCAGCGCAGTCTTTCACCTCCTGAACCCCGCCTCCCAATCTTTACTTCACTAAGTCTCTCTCGGATTTTCTTTTTATTCCAAATCATGTTACTGATCTGTTGCTATTAAACCTCATTTTACAACTTTTCCAGTGTTTCCTTTTTAAAAACATGTAGCTGGCATCAAATTCAAAATGGGCGTATGATTGATGACATATGACAATCTCTGAAGTTTCCAACAGCATGACTGTGTAATCAAAGAGTCTCTGTGATAAACTGGCCTGTCTGGAGTCTCAATTTTCAACTATGAATGTTTGATGCATTATGAAACAAAAAAGACCCCCAACTGTTCAGCAGCTGAAATCCTACATCAAGCAAAAATGTCAAAGACTTTGACTTTTTAGGATGACAGCAAATTACTAGTTGCGTACAGAGTGTCGTTAAAAGAAGAGGTGATGAACAGAGCAGTACACGTAACCTTTCCCCACCCAACATGTTGCTGGCATCAAATTCAGAAAAGTTTTCCAAAATCAATGAAATTTGATAAGTTGTCTTTAATTAAATAACTTCCAACTTTTGGGGGGGAACAATGTGTACAATATTAATAATTACAATTAAGATTACAGGTTATTTACACACTTGAAATATAAATCAAGAGTCAGCTGTTTTTTTTTTTTTGGCTTACCTGTTTTAACTGATGGCTCCCTCAGTCACTGAATCAAATTTGATGAGCAAAGCTGGTGGTCCACACTAGTAGCACGACGGCCACATTGTCGCATAGAAAGTCAGATGTAAGAAAGTCAGTACGGTAATCAGTCACAGACACTGCTGTAGATCTTGGAGATGTGCATGAACAATGATGACACTGTCCAAAGAGCCGCTTTGCTTAGAGAAGACAGACAGGTGTGTGCACACAAGGGAAACGCCCACTGCGTGAAGACAGGGACGGCCAAACAGGAATGACATGTGTGGCTGTTATTTCCACAGAACTAAGCACAAATGGAAGCAGTCAAGCAGAATTAAATCCCTTTGCTATAGTTTGTACGTTTAATTTCATTAAAGTCAAACATCCATTTTCAATGCAATAATTGTGCAAAACAGGTCTAGTGGCTGTTTGCACACCAATCTTTCAGACACTGATTAACTCACTTGATTTTGGAGCAGTTTCTTCTGACACACCAGTGACATCATTTCTCACCGCCGTCAGCCCAAAAGCATGCACTCATCAAGTAAAACAGGATGTGTGGGAAGGGAATTGTGCTTAAAATGCCTGGAGTGTGTCAGTAACCCTGAAACTTTAGTGAAACCCACTGTTTGTTACACTGAAGGGAGGCGCCCAAAACCAGCCCATATTTCCCAATTTGAGTTCAACCTACACCAACAATCAGAGTGTGTCCTCTGTCCTGTCTTTATTGAATATTTAAAAAAAAGTTATTTATTTCTACTTCTGGACCTTTCAAGCAGTTGATGTGGGTCAAAGTTTCAAACTGGTTGCTTTGAAGTAGATCTCTAGAAAATAAACCAGCATATGCACCTTGAGATACAAGATAGAAAGGCAACACTTTAGTTTTTGTTCCCAGTTTTCATGAGTTGACATAAACAATCAATCAGTGTAGATAAAAGATGAATTCCACTTAAATTTCTGTTGGCAAATGTATCAAAATCCAGAACACCTCCAAGATAAGATATGATATGATAATCTCAGCTGACAGGTGTGACATACCAAGATGCTGATTAAACATCTTTGCGCAACGCAAAACTACAGACATCACAACCTTTGTAATATGTTTGATTTGTTTTGCTTCATGGTGTTGGATTGGATTCATATAAAATATCAGGACATAGATTTTTTTTTGTAATTTTGTAATCTGTAATTCTTTTCCCAGTATTCAGTTTTGTTTTTGTCACTTTTGGCCAGTGCCCAGGATGTTGCACTTCACTGAACAGCCAAAGGTGTCATTAACAAGTTTTCTGAATGTTACATAGAAAACCTTTAAGTTCCTAATTATGGACAGAAGAAGTCTGAGAGCTTCAGCTCAAGAAAAATGGGAGCAAAAGTGGAAAGTAGATATTTTATTGGCACAGTAATATGTGAGTGTGGCTCATCAAATTTGTATTTGCATATGCACTAATACTTGTCACGTTCACCCATTCAAACACGCTGGTGTCTGATCAGGAACGATACAATGCTTCTTATCCAAAGGATCCACAGTGCTGACACTGATACTAAAGAGGTCAATCTGGGGCAACTGGACTTGTTTGTAGATCCCTGATGAGGTTTCACCTCTCATTCAGGAGACTTCTTCAGCTCTGACTGACTGACTGACTGTGGAGACCCAGGTCTTTAGCCTCGTTAGGATCGTTGACCAGGCCATTGTGTCCGCTTGGTTCATAGTGCTCATCCGAGTCTTTTAAAGTCGCCTGAGGTTTAGTGTGAACCACAGTCGTTCATGTCACCTGAGGTCTGGCGTGGACGGTGGTCACTGGAGTCACATAAGTGTGAACTGCTGTTCAGTCTCCTTGGAAGGGATGAAAGGTTGGCATTATAGGTGGGGGTGATGTGATGTCTAAGGCCTTGGGTATAAGAAAATCTGCAGAGTCTAGTCATGATGTGTTGAGCCATGCGCTTGTTGAATTCGGTTTCACTGAAATACAGGTATGTGCTGTCTTTGAGGTAAACCAGCTTCTGTCTTAGTGTAATAACACACTCAGGGGTTCAGTACTGTGCTTAAGAAAGTTGGGGGAGCCAATATTAAGACTTGCTCTGCCACCTGAGCCACAGCTGGTATGTGAGAGTAAAAATGTGACCTGTCAGAGACTGTTGCATCTCTGTGTATATATACTGTACATAGCCTGAATATATACATAGGACTTTTTATAGTAGACTTGACATCAAAACAGGAAAATACACGGTAACAGCGTCCCGGATTTGACAACACTAAATAGAGTAATGTTATTTTTAATCACTCCTGTAGTTTTTCTGTTACGTCATGTGTAGAAAAAAAGGTCTGTTTGAATAAAGTGGCCGTACTCTACAATGTAAAAAACAAATAATCCGAATGAATTCCTCCTCTGAAAACAGTCAAAAAAAGGATAAATGCTGCCATCTAGTGTTCTTATCTGTGCAACTTCATCCTTCTTGCACGTGTAACTCTGACTTTTGTCTTTTTATATAAACAATAAAATCTTCTGATGGTCTGTAAATCAAAAAAGAAACAAACAGTTTTCTTTGTTACAAAGATGACAGGACTGTTTCAAAATGGTAGGAATAAAGTTTTATTTTTCATATGAAGGGGTGGTTTTGGATTTTTCTTCTTTTACAAGTAGTATGTTTTTTGATAAAACTTGCAAAAAATCTTCTAGCATATTCCAAGAATGATGAACATGAAAGAGAAGGGGATTTATTGCTGAATGTTAAAATGAAGACACAATTTTTTATTTTTTTTTCACCGAGTGGAAAAACGATTTGCTTGCTGCTTTTTCCATGCACCCAACTACCAGTACCACTAGGACATGCAGAGGGGTTAAGGGGGTGGTGAGAGGGAGAAGGGAGAGGCGAGAGAGGGAGTAGGAAGGAGGAGGAGGGGGGTGAGGGAGGAGGAAGGAGAGAGGGAGTCGGTAGGTAAAAAAGACAAAGGCAAACTGCTTGACAAACACAAACATGGAGGGTCTTTGCATGTAAAGGGGAAAAGGGGAGAGTGCGGGGTGAGGAGAAAGAGGAAACGGGGGGTGTGTTAACAATTCAACTAGCTCTAGAAGCACACTACCCTCACTTGCAGTATTTCCACATTGCAAATCCCAGATTGATTACAGTGAATAGTAAGACAAAACTAGCCAGACCTTTTGGGCCATGAAACCCAAATAATGTTTTTATAAATTTCTAGCATGACCTCCCCCCCTGAATCTGAGAGGGGGTTCGTCGCCATTTTTAAGATACTTTCTATATCTGTGATCCATGCATCTCCTGTGTGTAAAAAGAAAAGAACAGCAGAAAAACTCTACTTATTGGAAATTAACTCTAATAGGGACACGTATTGTATCTGACACAGTATCATTTTCCTCAGTGAGCTCTGAAAGGGTCTCTAAACCCCTCGATGTGTATCTGAAGTGGAAGAGTTTCTGACACGATCAGCCCAGTGTTAGTGTGCTGTTCAGTACACTCATTTGGAGATGGCGGGGGCGAGAGAAAGGGGGGAAAAGAAGAAAGGGGGCGTCTAAATTCATCTGCTAGTTGCTTCTGAAGTTCGGTAATGGTGGGGTTGGTGGTGGTGAAAAAAACATGAAGGTGAGGGAGCGATGTGCGGTGGAAGGGAAGTCGGACAGAGACAGACGCATAAACAGATCATTCAGTCAATATGACCAAGCAAAAAGAAAGTACAATCAATAAATAGGAAATGCAAATCAAACAATGCAGTAATCAGTTTTATCATATACCAACGTTTGGCTGTGAGCTAAAGGAAAATAAGAAATAAATAATTAAAAAATCAAGACTCAGAAACTCGTGAACCCGCACCAAGAGATTTTTCCCATCAGAGCTGTGCCGTCGCTACAACAGGGGTAAAAAATGTGGTGGCTCCACATCTGGAGAGGGCCCGTAAAGTATCCATTAGGATTATATCAGTGAAAGTAAAGAGGAAAAAAAAAGAGGGGACCCAGAGTGATATCCTCCTCTCAAAGGGGGCCCAGGATTTCTAGCTATGCCCCTGCAACACAGAGAACAGATGTGGCCTCCGCTCAACATCATTTTTTCATCATTGTCGTTGTCGTGACCCGCACACAGCCACACACAAGCCCACTTATGCACATACACACAACCTTTTAAAGTAAAAAAAAAAAAAAAGCAACTGAATCTCCCTTCTGAGTTTTGACCCACGTTTCCATTTCTTTTCTTTTTTTTTCCCATCATGACCACGAGTGAACGCAACAAACCTTGATGGAGAGACAGGATAAAAGGAGAGTGAGGGGATGTGGATCTGGCCTGCGGACTGAACTGTGACTGAGATGACGTGCGCTCTCTGCTTTGAGTCTTTTGGCTGTGATGTGATGGGGAAGTCCTGAGACACAGTGCGGCTCTAAGCTGCTGGCATAGGAAACGGGCGGGCTGGGCAGTCCACGGGAGGCCAGAGTCAGGCTGGATTACAACTGGATTGGTTAGGTTCGGTTTGGATCGGCAGCTCCCTGGCCAATGACTGCTCATGGAGGGAGGTTCTTACAGTGCAATGGAGCTTCTGGCAGCGTGAGGATTGGTGGAAGGAGCATGTCAGTCAAACAAGAGAGACCACACCCTTAGAGGTGAACAGAGGTGAAAACCAAATGAGGCTTCATGAGGTGTATACATACAGACACACACACACACACACACACACTGCAAGCACCACCAATGTCATGGCAGCACCCTGAACACCTACACAGGAATCTGGAGTCACTTTTCCCATCGACAGCTCCCTAACACTTTTACTTTTACAGAAATAACAACAAATGACCGAGAGGCAGCGAACGAAGACAGAGATGGCGTGACGTGATTCGTCCAAAAAAAAATCATCCAAGAGGAAAAACAAGAGAAAAGACTACCCTACATCCGGTTTGCGTCAGTGACTTAATGTCCCTGTGAAACGAGCGCGTCGCGTGGATCATACTCATGTAAACAGACACCTTTT
Source organism: Collichthys lucidus (assembly GCA_004119915.2). Taxonomy (NCBI): domain Eukaryota; kingdom Metazoa; phylum Chordata; class Actinopteri; family Sciaenidae; genus Collichthys; species Collichthys lucidus. The sequence goes on along the minus strand of CM014083.1, from coordinate 26,949,136 downwards.
ACACAGGAGGAATCAATATTGCATGATGACATAATCAGATCACAGTTCAAAAAGAAGAAGATCCCAAATCAGAGAAAAAACCAAAGCAAAAGGAAGGAGGGTTGGTCTCTATAAAAACGAGGAGTCTTTATAAGAAAGGCTACAAAAACTCAATGGGACCTCCGACTTCAGCATACAGCAAAAGGCACCACAATATTATTCTATTTATCTAACTTGTGAAAAAATTGGCACGTAATTCTCTTATTTTTTCATCTCTCATAATGCTGTAAATCAAAAAACTTTACATATAAATATTTCCCCCCCGTTATAAAAAAAGTCTTTGCTGTTAGCTAGTAGACAATTTTTGCTGAAATGAAAATAAATATTTCATTTGTTTAGAATATCTGTCTGTTATACAAAATAAAAATATTTCTCCTAGGTGCAGGTCTCTAGTCCACTGGTTGTGTGTAGGAGGAAGGGGAGTGTGTGAGGTGGAGGGGGTGGGTGGTGGCAGGGCGGGGTAGGTTAAGTCTTAAAGGGGCATGTTGTCAGCCTTGGAGCGATGCGACTGCGAGCCGCGGCTCTGCCCGTTGCTGCGCGTCCCCGGCCGACTGAGCCCGCGGTGAGTCCGTGTGTCCGCACCGGATGACGAACGGAAACCCGGGACGGTTAAGGGCGGGTCCATGTTCATGTTCTGCATACTGAGGAAAGGCGTGCTCTCCCCGTGAGCGTCCTCTTCCTCCTCCTCTTCCTCCTCCTCCTCTGACTGGCTGAAGCTCTGCGAGCTGTAGTCCCGTAGGCCCGCTGAACGCTGGGAGATGTGTCCGTTGAGGCGGTTGCGTCGCGGCCGGCGCCGGCTCCGGATGGGTTCCCGTGAAGAGGCGTACTCCTGCGTGGTCTCGTAGGCCTCGTCGTCGGGGAGACGGTAAGGGCTGGACGGTAGACTCCCTGTGCTCTCCGTCAGGTAGGGTCGTCGTGGACGCCGAGGCTGCCTGTATAAACTTCCATCCTGAAAATAAAATAAAAGTGGAAGATGGGTCAGGGTTTCCACACCTTTTTCATGAACAAATTCAAGCACTTTTCAAGCACCTTCAAGCACCAGTTTTTCCATTTTTCCAGCACCTTTAAATAGGTAGCCTACTAGTTGTGTTTGCCATGATGGTCATGGGAAGCGCAGCGGTGCCACTGTATGGCATAATAATATGGGTCTAATTAGCATTATTTCATATGGTGGTAGATTGACTGTTTTGATTTTTAACTAATTGTGAATTGGCTTGTATTCTCAGCTTGTGAGCGGTGTATTGTGTAACTACCATAGCGCAATAACAGTGACCAACAGGTGTCGATAGTAGTCTACTGTTATTTCTCGGCAGAACACCAAGCGAGTATGATAACTGAGTTCTGCATGTAAAGGCATCGGATCAAGCGCGTAGCCGCTTAGGAAACATTTTTGTTTTCTCTTGGTTTATTGAGATAGACATCACACAAATTTCAAGCATTTTCAAGCACTTCACAAAAAATTTAAGCATTTTCACAACCTTGAAAACACTGAATTGAAATTCAAGCATTTTCAAGGAATTCAAGCACCCGTGGGAACCCTGGATTATTATTCAGAAACACACTGTTGCACTGGGTTACATCTTCCTTCATGGAGATGAACATGGGTGCTGGAGTTTAATTTGAGTTCATCCCACATACACCCGTCCTGCAGCTGTAAATATCCATGGGAGCACCAGATATGTATTCATCCACAGCTGAAAATAGTCCCCAACAATGGGCACTATTTACTTCTGCTTGAGTAACAGTAACTGGAAACTGCAGCACTCAGCTGTTTCTCATATCGTGACCCACTTTTAAAGACTTCTGGCTCGGAGCTCGGTGCCACTGAGAGATGAACTGATCACCGCTCACACGTGTGTGCGCACCATACGTACATCCGGGCATCGTAGCAGCGGCTGGTCATCGTCCCTGTGGTAGGCGGCAGCGTTGGGGGGCAGGGAGAGGGCGTGGCTTGTGTTGGGCGAGGTGATCTGGAAGGTGGGCACCTGGGGCGGCAACGGGGGGTAGTGGAACTCCACCGGAGACAGGCGCGCCGGCGTGGTTAGTGCCGAAACATACCTGGATGGGAAAAGGACGACAGCGGATCACTGAATGTAAGAACCAAGACCAGCACACAAAATAAACTAAACTCGAAGGTGGACGTGGCAACAAGCTGTTGGAAACTCAGGAACTCACATTCATATTTAGCAGTTTTGCATTTCATATGTATGAATCTGGCAGGAGGGTACAGTAGTTTGATTGCCCGTGACCTTTAAGTACACATCAACACAACACGACAGAGTGGGATGCTTCTATGATGTCGGGATTTTGGACTGATAGTCAGTATCATCCATTCTGCCAGTGAATCCCATCCATCTGTTTTCTAAACCTCTTCTCCTCTTAAAGGAAGGGGAGGGGTGGGTTATAGGAGCTGTAACCTACCCAGCATGCACCGGGCAAGAGGAAGGAGTTAGGACACCCCTGGACAGGTCGCCAAGTCAATCACAGGGCGAACGCACGACACAGACAAACAACCACGCTCACACACCTGCAGGCGATTTCAGTGTTTCCAGTCCATCTGACCTGCGAGTCTTTGGACCGTGGGAGGAAGCTCCACACAGAAACACTGCAGCCAGCTGGCCAAGGTTTGCAACGCTGGACCTTTTTATTTTCGCCATGAAATGACACTGTTAACTGCCGAGTGACCTCAACGCCCACTCGGTCAGCACGGAGAATATATATTTAAAAAAACAAAACAGTACTTAACATGTGCGCTCCCAGCTGCAAGGAGTGTATGACTGCTTTAACTTCGTCGTTAATGCAGCGACATCAAATATAGCTAAATACAGAAATGTCAAGTCTGTTTGTTAGTTAGAGGGCATGCTGGGACATGTAGGAAACCACCAACAGAGGAGTCAAGAAGAGTCTTTGATGACTGACCTTCACAGAATGACTGAATGAGGAGAGAGAAGTCACCAACAATGTTTGAAATGTTTCATGACCTACGAAGCTCACAGGACAGCATGTGGGTTATAAAGTCACATTACATTATCAAGTATGTGGGTAGTCCCTGATCGAAACATGTAGAACAGTTTGCTGCCACTTGGGGTCGCCAAAGAGAACAGAGGGTGGTGTGACATGAAACCAAACAAAGCAGCAAGAAGTGTTGTAGCATCGTGAACAAACACACACCCGTTACCACCCTCTATACCTGTCACTGTGAGGCGAGTCTCGTAGGGAGTCGTAGGAATCCCCGTACTGCATTCCCGGTCCGGACGTGTCCGTACAGCCCCAGTGGGCGGCTCTCCTCGCCATGCACGCCGGGCTGCTGCACTTACTGGTTCCCACAGAGCTGGACAGCCCACCTGACTGGCAGTCTGAGTTCATACTCTCCGTTCGCTCCATGCTCCACGTCTGCTCCTCGTGTCTGCCGATGTGGCAGTCAGGAAAAAAAAAGGTTACAACAGAATCGAGGAGGCGGGAGGATACAGAGGAGGAAGGCATGTTGGGTAAAGAGACTATAATGTTTACATGTAATGCTAACAAAGAATCATTGAGAGATGACTCAAATCACATGACAGAGCTGTTAGTACTGCTGATCCCGCTGCCATGCAACTCTGCACAATCTGACTGCACAGCAGTGCATTTCCCCTCTTGATTCAGTCAATGTTATTGTTATACAGTTGTGGAATTAAGTGCAAGAGCATGTCAGGAAAGTTAAAGTGCACTGGCAATAAGTCAAATCACAGTTGTTGGAAGTTTTTTCGAACTAGGTTCAGGAACATGGACCACGCCTCGAACTCATCTCATTTCTGTATCTCACCTTAACATTCAAACACATATTTTTCTTTATTTTTATTTTATATTTTTATTTTATTTATTTTATTCTATTTTATTTTATATATATGTTTACATCTTTACGTTTGGACAAAGAGAAACGTAATTTCAATTCTGTGTATGTCTTGTACATTTGCAGTTTTGACAATAAAGCCAACTTGAACTTGAACATGAACAACAGGGCTCTAATACATAGAGATATGAGATGGTTCCATCCCGTCTTCCTGACGCCAGGAAACATCCGAACCCCTCCACCCCTCCACCCCTCATCCCTTCTTCCCTCCTGCAGCACATCATCTCGGTGCATCCTCATCCTTAACATGCATCCATACTTGCGTGGCCCTTTGTTAGTGAAACTCGTGGTAAAGTTTCAGGTTTTACCCAAATCAAATCTCGAATCCTGCTGGTTTATAACCCACAAACCTCACTGGAGCTACTTTCTACAAAATAAATAGTCCTCATGACAACTGTTAGCAACTGAAATTGATCTCACATCAGGAAAAGTGAAGAAGCTCCTGTGTATATGTGCCCAACTGCATGAGTCAGTCTGTGGTAGGTGTGTGTACCTGGAAGCAGTGTGAGGCAGTGGTCGAGTGGTGGGAGCGGGTAGACATTCGGCTGCCTGCGTAGTTGCCTGCACCCTCGGCTCCGTGGCTGATCACACACTCTGTCGTCGGGACGCTCTTGGGGATGTACTGCGACACACACACACACACACACACACAAACACATATATGAACAAACACATGCTATAAAAACACACATAAAAATATATATAAATATGAAGGGATATCTAATGACTAGAGGATTCCTCTGTTATAACTCTTCACTTCTCTCTTCTCTCTGCTGTTGCAATAATGCTGACTCATGTCCATTACATCTCCAACAGGACAGTAGCTGTTTTCTGCTTCCTCTTTAAAGTTTGCCCCCGATGTGCCACCATGTCTCCCCCTCATGTTAGACAGCTATTTACACAAAGACCTGAGTTCAGCGCGAGAGCCGAAACTGAATATAGTCTTCCGTCTTCTGTCCCTGCTTTAGCATTAATGAATATCTGAACGTTTTGACACCAAAATCCTATTTATAGGGCAGTTATGTTTAATTAAAAGCTCTGATATATCTGGCTTTATTGCAGCAGAGCCCCGTGCACTTTGATAGGAATATGAAGTCAAGCCTGGACTTTAAAGATGTAACTTCTATGTGCTCAGACTCGTGGCAGATGTAACGTTTTTATTGTTATTGTCGGTTACCAGGAGCTGAAACAAAATCAGTGATGCCAAAAATGTCCCTGGCAGAGTGTGAGAGCCACACACATACACACACACACACCCACGGCACCAACTTTATGCTTAATCAGCGTCTCTAATAAAACATAAAAACATTTTTTAATTCAATCCGGTCACTTACTTTTGTTAAAGTTTTAAAAACCGGTAGTTAATTATTGAATTCTGCCTCTGAGGAGATCTCGAGTCTCGAGCGTGAAGGGTTGTCAGGAGCTGACTTTACTTCCAGTCCAAGTTAAATCTGACCTCAGGGTCACCTGAACTTGCCTCTGCCGTGGTATTTCTACTGTTTTTAGACTCACGTCTAAAGGGATCTCCTCTGGACCGGGCCTGGGGGGGTGGGGTCCGTTGGACATGGGTTGCTCCACACGCTGATTCTGGTTCTGGTGTAGGTGACTGTGCATCTTCTTCCTCTGTTTCCTTTAGGGGAGGTGATGGAGGAACAGTTAGCGATCATCACATGATCACAGCAATGTTGTCACTACAGCACTACAGCACCTTTAGTAGGAATAATACTTCTTCTGTGTTCACTGTAAAAGTCTCACGATTGCAGGTTGAGAAAAAGCAACCAACCAACAAGCAATCGAACTAATTGTTTGTGTGTGGTGGCGGCGGCATGATGTTGCATCCCGCCCTAGCAGTGGGCAGTCAACAGAGATGTCCCTTATTCGGACAGAACAAACGGTCGGTAACAGGCATTTTGGGTGACGGGTGAAGTATTAGGGGCAAAGGGTGTACGCCCAACATCAACAGCCAGCTGGAGGAGGATGGGTAAAGCTCCACCTGGGACGTAGGTTATAAATAATATGATCAATGGCAGTGAAACTTCGGATGCTTTGCAAACCACCTCAGGCTTTTGTTCACGCAGAATCAAATGAAAGTCTTTATTACTCTGATGACCCCTGTGAGTCTGTGACAGCTTTAGTTACCAGAAAAAACAACAACACACACATTACAATATTCTTATGGATAATCTATAATAATAACAATAATCTACAGTATTATTATTATTATTATTATACAGTATTATTTCTCCAGCAGGACCAATATTAATGTGGTTAAATTCTGTCATGAAAGATATTACATTAATTACATTTGTCGAAATGTAACAGAGGCAACAACTATGAGGGAGAAAAGTGAAACCATTAGAGTACATTTGTGGAGCAGAACTTTGTCTTTCTTCTTTCCTCACACAATAAATCATCTCACGAAACCACTCGACCACTGTTTCTCAAACTACGGTACGAGTACTACTGCTGGTATGCAAACTCCGTCTAGTGGCCCGTAGAGGAATCTCTTGTTGTAAATTTAAAAACACATTATTCTATTGAAAATACTACAAAGTTTCTAATGGAAATTAACTGAGATCTCTGGAAAGTAATTCAAAGTTTTGTATTTCCCGTAATAAATATCCGCCTGATGCATGGCTACGTTCATGAACGTAGTGCGCGCGTACATTCATATTTAGTTATGAGCTAAAAAATGTGAGAAAAAGAAAGAAAGCAAAGTAAAAATGAATAGTCCAAAAACAAAAACATCTTGGCTCTAAATGGGAAATATCATGAAGAGAAGTGCAGATACTCCTTTCACACTAAATCAGCTCCGGTTCTTGAACTGGTTCTGTTCAGGATTCAACAACAGTCAACAATAAATAATCGTCTTATTAAGACTAAGCTGCCTCATGTGTGAACTTGTCTTGTATTTTAATGTCAGTCATACCATAGTGGTTTTTGGAGAGACTGATATTTTCTGAGACAGAAAAAGTTTGAGGAACATTGCACTAGACTTAACTACCTGCCTCCACCTCGAGCAGCTACAGCTGTAAAATACAGTCAGATATAATGATATGTTCAGTCACAGGGGAGATGTACTTTCACTTTCAATACTTTAACAACAGTTTGATTGAGATACTCTTACTTTTAACGCAGGACTTTTTAATTGTAACGGAGTATTTTTAGAGTGTTGAGAAAAGGATGAACACTTCGTCTTCACTATTCAACAGCATGAAGAAAGAAAAAAAAGCAGCTCATTACTATTTTTTATTTTTAGTGGGATCATTTGAAGGTTTGGAGCCTTTGATAAATGGGGAGTCATTTATCTTCTCTGCAAAGACACATACTTGGTTTTGCAGTAGGCCACCACACAAACGATGCCAACCACCAACAATGCCACGCAGATGCCCGTGATCGTCAGCACCCGCCTCTGGTAGAGCTCCTCAGCTTCTGTGGATAGAAACACACAACACACACACACGCATGCACACACACACACACACACACACGCACACGACACACACATACATGCAGTCACAAAACAGACACACACACACACACACACACGTCTAACATGAGCGCTCCATTGGTGGTTTCTCGCTGTTATCTGTTGCCATCCTATCCCCTGTGCTGTCTACAAAACTCCTGTTCTATCATGATACTTTTTAGTTTTAGCTGTACTACAGTCACACTGCTACTGCTACTACAACACAGGAGTAACTCTACAAGCTCATAAATATTACTACGACAAGTCAAACCTACATCCTGACATAGACTGTCCCTGTACACGTCTATTTACAAATGGCCATGGAGATGTTATGCTACAGATGACACTGGAGGGGATCTGAATGCATGCCTGTATGGATGAGATCATCAAAAGAAGAAATTAAATTATATAAAGCTTTTTTTTTTCTTTTTTTTTGTTCAAAGTGTTGACACCACAGCGGCCTGTGAGTAAGAAAGTTTGGTATTCACAAAGCTCACCATAACAAACTCGAAAACAAGAAAGAAAAATATTTTATCAAGCTATATTTTACTTTTTATCTCCCTGTGCTCAAACAGGTAATGTTTTAGTAAGCTGTCAAGTTTTAACATTAACTCAACACCAGGCTGGGAAGCAGTGTACTGCTGCCTTCGAGCCTATTTTACTACTGAACATGCTGGTGCTGTTTTGTTTGGCTCTTAACGCAGACTTCAAACCAGACCAGGAGCGTTTCAGATGGTTTTGTTTGTGTGTTTCTACCATGAGTAAATAGTTAAATGTTTTTTTAAGTTTCCACAGGGCGTTTTATTTGGACAGTCGACAGGTTGTCTTCGCTGTTTCTGTCTCTGACTTCCAGCGAGCTCGAGATTCTCTGTGCGGATTGACGTTGGCTGACAACTAGAATAAAAGGCGTGACCGTGACCGGTGAAATTTAGCCGTAATGTTTGGGTGTGATCAGAAATGTTGCTCCTAAAATCACACCAACCAACCAACCAACCAACAGTGATGTCCCAAGGTCCGGCTGTACATGTCTACATCACAGCAGGGAGCTGAGAAGCCACAGGAGGTCGACAAAAACAAGATTGTCAAGTTTTCACATATAAGGAATTTGTTGAAATTATTTACGTATGAACACATTGTACCTTTGACTAAAATCACAGTTACTTTTCTTGGCTTAAAAACCAGCTGATGCACACATGCACAGTATTTGCTATTTTCCTGATGATGAGTTTATCTCAATAACCTGTCACTGTTGTTTCAGAGTTTTTTTATTAATATTATTTAAAATTTTCGAAAGACTGATTTGGCCTCAAATAACCTACTGAGTCACAGTCTCTTCCATCTTTGACCTACAATCGCACAAAGAAATTATTTCCAAGTTACTTCTTCCTATTTTTGTGTTTGTCGCTGACAGGGTCGAGTCGGCTGCGGCACTTTTATGTCGTGGTGCGAACTTTCCTTCGAGAACATCTCCGGACAGATTTGGATTGCACATTACACTGCGCTACATTCAACTCATTAAGTCCTAACAGGTTCTGCTGGTGACGCCGTGTGAATACTACGCCATCTTGGTGTATTTAGGTTAATTCAGACGTCTGGGCCTGCCGTGGTGTAACACTCTGTGTCAGAACGGCAAGCGCAACGACACAATGACAGAGGGAGCAACAAAGAACAGAACATGAGGGGAAAGAGGGAGGGGAATAAAAGGAGAAAAGGTTAAGTGGTGAGGGAGGAGGAGCATGAGGAAACACGTAGACAAGAGGGAGAGAAAAGGGAGCTGAGAGGGGGAGCAGGAGCGTGTCCAGGAGGAGACACCAGTCCCCCAGAAACCAAAGACTGGCTTGACTTTGTCCCCTTATCTACTAAAAATGGATTTTAAAAAGGGCCTTGGATTGTTAGTCACAGCCAAATTAAAGTCCCGGAAGACCAATTGTTGTTTTTCAATGTCACAAACCGTCTGTTATGCAAATATTTGTTAGTTTCTGAAGCTGTAAATTTAATACAGCGACACCTACGAGCGATTACAAGCTGAAAACTATACGTCTATGTGTCTGGCTGTGCTTCTTATGCAAGAAAGTTGCTTAAAAATAAGGCATCAGAAAGCTGAATTTATTTATAGCATTTCTGAAATCAGCTGGAAACAGGGGCAGGTGAATCAAAAACTTTCCCCTTTACCTAATTCATCACATCACCTCCCCCCCCCCTCTCCCCTCCCTCGAAAAGCTCTAGACACGCCACTTAAGGGGAAGGAAGAGGGGCGAGGAAGGGAGGAGGAGGGGTGCTAAATAAAGGGCCTCTGTAGGGATTGACAAAGCCTACGAGAGCCTCGGCCTGGCATTGTGTGTGTGTCACAGGGTACTGATACAGAAAGGCAAAGGGAAATGGGAAAGGCGAAGCTCGCTGGCACGGCGGAGCCAACAGCAATCGTGATTTAGGACAGGCGAGCTCTCCACTCTGACACTGAGTCAATCAAGGGCAGAATAATAAGGACAGACTCCGTGGTCAGGCCTTTTGCTCGCTTTTGGCAACGCTCTGCGAAAATACTCGCAGCTTGCATGTTTTTATTCGACAGGCTGCTGAAGCCAATATGCACATTGCCAAAGCCCCGAGCCAGATTCTTGTATTTATCGATGATGTGAAACAGTCTCTGATTTTTTGGACAAAGAAGGCAGCTTTCGCTCCGCCCAGATAAACATAACTTTGATTTGTGTACGGCCCGTCACTTTGTGTCTTAATTCACCTCCATAAAAGTTCCCGGTTAATTTGTCTCTTTCTCTAATGTCTACTTTTCCTTTTTTTTTTTTTTGTAAGAAGAGAGCATGCAGAGAAGGGAGGTTACATGTCTTAAAAGCAGGTTAGTGGTTAGTGGGCAGGAGAAAAAGAGGGACAGGTTGAGGGAGACCCAGTTGTTGGTTTTAGAAAGAAGATGGCACAATAATGTGTGACTGTGAGAGGATCTTGGCAAACCCTTTTAAGCACAGCAAAATGAATAATAATGTTCCATACCCATAAATTTAATTCTGAGAAGCTCTGCCAGCGCAGAAAGTTGTCGTGGTAAAAGGAAAGAGACAGATAGGGTCAGGTGTAATGTCCACTTTGGAGCAGATATATTATTTTCATGTCCTGTATATGCTGAACCAGGATATAAATTAATTAGTGCTGTCAGCCATAGTGACTGACATGAGTACCGTCCAGTAACAGACAGACAACTCAGACAGCCTCAGCTCTGTGACCCCCCCCCACCACCAGAAATGACACTAAAATAAAATAAATAAAAAAATAAATAAAATAAAATAAGAAACAAAATTTAAAAGCGAAAGGGAGAAAATGAACCAAGAAGGAAAGAGAAGCCAACAGGCAGGAAAAAAGCATGCACAGACAAGACAAGACAAAGACAGCAAGACAAGAAGCCACATCACTTACTGCTATATTTACTAGACCTCATTTCTGGAGTAAACAACATCGGACAGAAATACAAAAAAAAGAAACATTTTTTTTTTTTTAAAGAAACGAGACAAAAGGAAAAACAAAACAAAACAAGAAAACAAAAGATAAAAAAAGCAGTGAGTTACTCTCCAACATAAAGACACAGTACAGTCGATGAGGCTGGCACAGCAAATGGGGGGTGGCCGCTGTAACTTGTTTGACTAATGGCAATTGCGTGCCTTCGTATCGATTACAGCAAACCTCTCTTTGTATATAGCACGCACTGCTGCTGCTACCTTCCATATGATTTACAAAGAAATCATCTCAGCATTCCCAATTTCCATGGCTTTGCATGCATTATTGGCCATAAAGAGAGAGATGCCCATAAACAAAAATTAAAATAAAAAGTCCACCCTAACTGGAACTACTCTTTGTTATGTTAGACCACTAGAAAAAGCAGGCAGTAACAAAATCAACATGGATTTAACACAGCAGGACGACTTCCTGAAAGAGCGTCGCGATGCAAAATCATAATAATTAAAAAAAAAAAAAAAACGTCACACAGATGATGGGGTCAAAATAAGCAGACATTACATATAGTGTGATATCTCATGATGTAATGTAACGTAAAAAAGAAATAAATAAAATGTTCTTGGTTTTTTAAAAATTTGACATTATTCGTGCACAGACAGACAAACGGCAAAGCAAGACAACACAGTGTGGTGTAACAGGCGTTTAAACCCCCCTGGAAACAAGAAGAAGAGGGGGGTCATTTCTACCCCTCTGTTTTTTTATCTCTGTGTGATTGCTGGGCAAGTAACAAGTGAAGGTTAAACCCACAGGAATCATGAGAGCTGGTTATCGTCTGATCGTATGAACACTGACTGTGTGTTTCAGCGTCACTGCCCATGCAATCACAGGAGAGCGACATGACATGCCCCATCTGCATCCCCGTGATTTAAAGGAATAGTTTGACACAGTTTGAAAAGATAAAATTCGATATGAAGCTCAAGCTCGGAGACTTTTGGCTTAGCTTAACATAACGACTGAAACAATCATCCACCTACCAGCACCACTGACTTTGGATTTGGGTTTATTTAAAGGTCCAGTGTTTAAGATGGCAGGAATTAAATATAATATGAATTGAATATAAAATGAGCTCTTTATATCTACAGCAGCCCGGAGCAAACACTGATCTAGATTTGGACCTTTTGCTTTTTTATGTGCCAGTTTTTCCTACATGCTTGGAAGCAGAGGGTGAGATGTGGATTATATCTACAACTTCACCACTAGGTGCAACTAAATCCTACACACTGGACCTTTAAACCAATCACAATCGTATCGGGTGGCACTAAGCTCAGCGCTGCTTGCAAAATTGCGTCAGGGGGTGTTCACTATTTGCTCGTGCCAGCTAAATCCCTGCAAAAGCAAAGGTGACAGCTTGTTTATGCTCGCACTGTTAGTGACCAGGTTAGGGTAACTTGCCATTTTCAGTGTATAAGTTGATAACTTGGATGTTAGCGTGCAGATAGTGGAAACTCTGAAATAGTCCACCAATGGCAGGCTTGTACCAGCCTACATCTTGTGAGCCAAACTTAACAATTAACATCTGGACAGGAAGAAACTGTTTGTCACGTAACCTGATGTAGGAACCAGTTTTTAATTTACTTATATAATTAATTAAGGAACTTTAAAAGTGACGGATTTTGTTACCACTGGACACTGCTAGCTGTTTCCCCCCGTTTCCAGTCTTTATGCTAAGCTAGGCTAATGGCCTCCTGGTCATAATATCAAACTATTCCTTTACTTCGATTACACTGTGATACAAAGCAAACTTGTGACAGCATTTGAAAAAAACATATTAAAAGTCAACTCAAGTAGCATTTAGCCACATGCCATAAATGAGACATTTTATCAGATGATCCATGGATGCTTTGAGTTTTTATCCTAATCTCTTAGTTCAGTACAAATTCCTCTGACATGATATTAAGAACCTCCACTGACACTGAAAATCAATATCACAATGGGACCCTCAGATAAACATGAGCGATGGCTCCAAATGCCATTACATTAAGACTTAAAAGGCTGAACATACTGTAAACTCTAAACTCATTCACTTGCCAAATTATTTGGATTTCAGACACACTGTAGTTTGTAACATGTCTGGCCGCTGTTCAAAACAACGTCAGAAGGACTTTACACTGTTGTCCATCTAAAAAAAGCAACTTCAGTCGTGCTCCTGCTCCGAAAAGTTAAATCAATGAAAGAGTTTTATCTTTGTTTGTAGGAGAGTAAGGGCTACGACAATTCGAATTTATAGTTTCAAGCCACATTGTTTAGCCTCAATCGTTTTTAAGCAGCACCGATGGACCATCTGCAACAAAAAGTGACAAAGAGTTTGAATAAAATCTTGATTTTCTTATTGTGTCAATTCTCTGTCTCCTCTGATTCTTTATAAGCTTAAAAAAATGTCATTTTTAAGTAGATATATTGTTAGAATTTGGTCAATTTTCTGGCACATTTCTAGGTCAAGTATCCAGTAAGTGCACTGAATAAAATCCCAAGCAGATGAACTAGTGTGAAAAATCTCTTGATTTCTTTTTGGGGGGTCTCTGGTGACCAGAGGAGGAACCAGGGGAGACAGGGAGAGGAAGGGGTGGACACAGAGGCATGCAAACTCACAATCACACACACGTTAACTTATGAAACATACAGTAAGAGCAGGTTTGCAAACACACACACACACACACACACACACACACATACAAACATACAAACATAGCGCTCCCTCCATCCAACCCCTCCGATGTAGCATGCAGCATCTCAGTGAGAAGGAGACAGACAAGAGCAAATGGACATACTGTAGAAACCGGTGATGACGGAGTTTTGACAGCGGTCCCCCGTATAGTCATTGGGACACCTGATGGAGGGAAAACAAGACACAGAGGGTGGAGGAAGGAAGGGGAGGGGGGTTAAGATACAGAGGGAAGAAAGGAGGTAAAACAGGAGGAAAGAGAGACACAAAGACGGATAGAAAAGAGGGAGAAGGAAGGGAAGGAGGGAGACATACGAGAGAGAGAGAGCAGAGAGATGAGGGGTTAGAAAACAGCACAATCCACCAACTACAGAGAGAGAGAGAGAGAGAGAGCGAGAGAGAGAGAGAGAGAGAGAGAGAGAGAGAGAGAGAGAGAGAGAGAGATGACCTGCATACCGTGACATCACCGCCATCAATATGACATCACTGCTACAGTAAAGACATCATCACAGTCATGAGGGGTCATGTGATGGTGGTGCAGGAAGTAGGAGGGGGGGGTCACGTCGTTAACCTCCAACCCCACTCACGCACACACACACACACACACACACACACACACACACACACACACACACACACACACACACACACACACACACACACACACACACACACACACACACACACACACAAATACACACTCACAAATAGGCTTATCGTAGATTACGGACTCTCGTTCATTGCATCCATTTGTTGACCTCTGACCGAGAACATGACGACACAGAGATGCAAAGTCGATCTGATTCATAACGGACGTCCCTCATTATTCTGTGCCGATTATAAAATATGTGTGTGAAAACGGCAGATGATCGTCTCTGCTGTGTATTATTTTGGAAAACTTTTCACATGATGTCATTTCAATGCAAACTCCATGATGAGAGAAAGACACAACACAGAAGCCACGTCTCTAGCATGTACGACATTTCTCCACTATACTCACTTCAATTCCTTCACAATCCTTAATGTGTGTGTTTCTTTATGAATCAAGAGTGTGACATTTCCAAATTAATGACTCGAATGAATGACCCTTAATGTAACAAGATCATTTTCATGGATATGTTAGTGAGGATATGTGCCAAAACGAGGCCCTGGTTGAGTCTCCTGCATTAATTAATTTAGTTTTTTGGCAAAGTGGAATCGGCACAACAGGCTGTAAATACAACACGGACACATTATCACCGTATAAAGCTAAAAAAGTCATCCAGCAGGGAACTCTTCTCTTAGCTCTGTTTTGGTCTCTACCACCTTCACCTGGCTCGCAGCAGGTTTTTGACCATAAGGCTGATAAAACAAAAAAAAACAGAGGCTCACTCATCAACGACGAGAACTGTAACGCTCTGCGGTGTCACTACAAGCATGATCTTTATTCAACATTACACATTCGATCCATTGTTAATGTACAAACATCGATCGGAGCAGCATTAATGCAGCTCTATAACGCCTGAAATGAATAATGTGATGAATTAAATGTGATCTGGAATATGTAAACACGCTGTATCGCTGGCATCCTGGATATTTTTCTGCTACACTCATGACTTTATCATCGCATGCAGTTAAGCACTTTAACGCGTACGTAGTCAGAATATTGTTGAGTGTACACACAATGTGTTCTGAGGTCGAAGTTAAAATAAAATTGTGAAAAAACACAGTGGACTGTTCAGTCATGCACATGCAGCGATTTAGGAGAGCGCAGCTGCACAACATCGTCGCTCTGTGTGAAAGCACGGTAACCCATCGCAAACATTTAACAAAAGAAATGAAGCTTCAGAGAATGAGGAGTTGTTAACATGACACGTCCGACAAATGCAAAAACGGGGATGTGTGAAACATATGAATAAAACAGCTGCACACACACACATACATATACATAGAGAGAGAGAGAGAGAGTCCTCCACAGTGTGTGAGCATGAAAATGGTTGGAATAGGTTTTTTTTTTTTCTTGTATTTCTTGTGCATAAATAACAGCAATAGTTTACATGCAGCTGCAGAATGTGGTGCTTTGTTTCTGGATGGGTGGCGAGCTGTCAGCGATACCACGGGGCTGAACATGATTCATATTCTGGCATCAGCCATCAAATTCACAACGCTGAAACTAACAAGTAGGCTCCTCGCTGCATCACAGTAACCAGAAAAAAAAAAACGGATACACATGCATCGCTGCTGTTCTTTTTTTCCTAATAAAGCTCTTTAAAATCAGAGAAAATCCTCTTCGGAAGAGTGTTTAAAATTCTCTAAATGTCTCGAATCGTGTCTTATAATGGGTGTTATGGCTTTGACCCAGCTGGGAATAATTGATTTAATCTTTTTATTGCCATAATTGATAGCAGATCAGCTTTTACTGCAGTCGAATGAAAAAAAACAAAACAGAGGCATGTTGTAGAAAATCTGATCCGACGGCGGCGCACATTACTCCGTAGATGAATCACAACAGCGTTATGATATTCTGGGTGTGGCCCCATTACAGTCATTAAAGGATAACAGAAGCTCCACGGCTCTAATAATCATATTTATTACAGCGATTTAGTATCTAAACAAATGCATCCAAAGACCTTCGTCTTTCTCTCGTGCATACGCTGCCCATATAACTGACTGGGTATCCTTTTCTCCCCTTTCTCACCACTAAAGAGACAACTTGCATTTTGAATCAATTACAGCAAAAACCCTCGGAAGAGCCCACTCAGCAATTTCCCATAGAGTTATAAATAGAGCAGAGAGAGAGAGAGAGAGAGGTGGGAGACACTCGGAGCAGAAGCAGCCCGATGCCGGCAGAGCTTTTACTGTATATCATTTCTTTTCTCTCTTTCTCCCTCTGCTTCTCATTTCCCCCCTCTCCACCTCTTCTTTATCTACCCATGCTTCCTCTCCTGTTTTTTTTTCACCCCCCCTCCCCGACTGACTGTTCTATTATTCTTTCAGCCCCGAGAGCACCGATAAAAAAAGCTAACACACCTTTTGTTTCGAGCATCTGAATAAAAGCAAAGCTCGTGATTCGTCCCGTTACGTGCATCATACAAAGGCTCGTCAGATTTAAGAGGACACGGACAGACGTGGACGTTATGTCCAGGCAGCCCTGGACTCGTGGCATTTGTAGATTAGATTAGATTAAATCAAACCTTATTGATTCCAGTTGGAGATATGGCATTTTAAACCTATAGCTGAGAATATACAGGGGCTAATGTTTCCTGCTGGATGTCAACAGCAAAATGAATCAGAGCTATCTCTACGCCGACAGGTTGAGAGGAGCTTTAAGTAAGCAAAGACGCGCCAAACTTTAACAGCCAGCCCAGGGGGGTGTTTGTATGTGCTGTGCCACTTTAACCTCCACACTTTTGTTTTAGCCAGGGTGCCTTTCTGTGTGTGTGTGTGTGCCGTCCTCCACTTTAACCTACAGACTCCATTTTGCAGTACAGCATTACCTTCCCCTCTTCAGGGAAGAGAAGATTATGCGTTTATATGGTCGGCACACAAAAGAGCTTGCAAATACCGCCATGCCATGCCATGCGGTGCACTGATTTGCAGCTGTTGTGCAAAAATCACGAGTGTGAATGGGAGGTCTACATATCTCTGAAGGGAACACGGCGAGCAGACAGTCTACAGACAGCAGTCTTATTTACATCCTGTTATCCGCTGGCCCTAACAGACAGGCCAACAAAGGATGACAAAGCTGCGAAGCTACAGAAACTCTGCCGGGAAAAAAACTGCTGGCTAGTCTGCTGCTACCTTTGCTAGGCTGCTGTAGCCTCTTGAAATATGCAGCGTGTTCGCATGTAGCACAACCCTGCACATTTTGTACCCCTAAATTGCTATATACGCAGCTCGTAATGTCTATATGCAGCCTCTCGACAAAGTTTTCTGCTTGTCAGCACCATGAAGAAGAAAAAAAAATCCTGATTTATCCTTCAGCAATGACCGGAAGGTATATCAGATGAGAGATAGAGAGAAAAGCAGGGAGAGACAGAGTGAAGAGGGGAAGCAAGGGAAATATATATATATATATATATATATAGATGTAAATGAAGAAACAAAGAAACAAAGACCGTTGATCTGGAACGACACCAGAGTATCTAAGGATGGATTTCCTACAGATACATTCGATTGTACAGGAAGCATAACAACAAAGCTCTTGATCATGCACGACTATACACGCCATCTGTTTGTATCGGCACCGTCAGGGGAAGTGTTTGTTACACATCTACAAAATGACCCATCATGCATGGCAAGTTGGAAACTGAGAGATTGCAACCTCCAGTTCAGAAAATACATACATTTCACAAAGAGGAAAAAGCACGTTCCCTTTTGAAGGAATGCATGCTCAGAGCTGACATATACTGTATCATATAATGTGTTCAAATTGAGGGCAGCGTTACCAGATACCTGCTAATGTGATGACATTCCCACCTCTACTACACTGGCATAAGATGTGACAAGCTACAAAAACTGCAGTTCCTCAAACGCCCACTTGAGGCTGGCTACAGAACGAGTCAGTCCCCATGTTCAAATGTCCAACTTTACAGCAGAAATAAACATGTTTACAGCCTGGTACAAAAAACAGTTTTGGTCTCTGTAGCTAATTTCCCCGTTCATGACAACTGTACTGAGGGTGAATTTATATACAACTCACCTGTTCACATTATATTAAGTCTTAAAGTTTTGCAGGATTAAGAGTGTGGACGCTTTGATTGACAGGTGGGTGCTATACAGATGACTTATTAGAGCAACCAGGTGTCATTCAGCCCGCTTATAGGTTCACCAAGGATCCATGTCTTTGCTGATTTATAGATTAGACGGGAGGTGGAAGCAGGAAGAGCCACCAAACTCTCTTCAGAAACCTGTGGGTGACTTCACGGATACCCCGTCCATATTTATACCGTCTCTGTCGGCAATGCAGGTTTTTTTTAACGCTAATTATTTCCAGTTTTAACAACATTAAAGCCGGCAGATTATCCCGAGTCTCTTCTGAGCGAACACTTTAGTGGCTTGTGAGTCCAGTTTCCATCATCGACTCCAACTGTCAGGACAAAGATGTTCACTCTGGTCGACAAACCGAAGCCTCATTTTATCTTTAACTGAACTGTACAGTGTATTTTTGTACGTACGTTCAGAAAGGGATTGTTTCTGAGACATTACGAAGAGGAGGGATGAATACAGTGACCCACAACTCCTTCAATGTAACATACATAGTGCAGCTTTACACCGTCAGTGGTTGTAGACGGTGTTTTTCTCTGCAGTGATTCATCTAATATCCAGTTCATGATTTTTTTTTTTTTTTTGCACTTGCTCTTCTAAACACTTACTAGTCTGGCAGTCTGGTAGCTGTTTCCTGAGAAAAATCCTCCCACACACAGGAAGTGATGCGTTTTATGTTAAGAGGTTATTTTGAATCAACAGAAGGAGACGACGAAGAAGACTCAAGCATGGTCTGAATCCTGTTAACCACACCTGGTCTGCATCAGTGCAGAAATAGTTTCACGGCATCGCTAAAGCATAAATGTGACCGTTAGTTTAATAAACTAATGTCACGATATAACTCTAAAATCCTGAATGTTTCACAGCGTGTGAACACACCACAGCACAACGTCAAGTGTCAGCTACACAATCACAGAGCGACCTGCAGCAGACAGTTTTATACCAAAGGCACAAAAGCGGGACAAGTACGACGCTTTGACATCGATGTATTGAGAGAACGAATGTCGCCCGGGAGGGAACAACAAGAGTGACTGTAGTCACCCGAGGGAGACAACTTTAAAACAGATGGACATGCATTAAATATGCAAGTATCACATTTATTTCTGACTGTGCCTTAGTTAAAGAAAATGCTGTGCGACTTGTTCTCTTGCAGTCATTTTTCATCGTCGCATGCTTCCTCCCAATCCTGTCAACTTCACAGCTGTGAGCAAACTGTGGCCGACGATCCAGAAGTAAACTGGTCACATCTTATTCTGACTTTTTTTTGCTAATCATATTGTCAGATGATTAACTGAATGTTAGGAAGACGACCTCTGACTTAACTGTGTCAGGACAAAAATCGCTGTACGTTTTCGAATCTGTCCTCTCTCCCCTGCCCTCAGCATGCAGCAGTGTTTTGTGGTTACATGCCAGCAGAGTGACGGACAACAGAGACAGCAGTTAATGTGCTCAGCGTCAGCGGGGCGTCCTCCTTAACGTTTTCTGCCTGTGAGGTTCGTCTGAGCGATGCGGCGCTCTGCAGGGTGAGCAAAAGTAGAATCACCTGCGATGTCACACGAGTTAGCTGCTCGCTAATCTGGCACAAACCGAGAAGACAAAGGTGAGCCAGTTAAAAACTGGCTTCTATAAATACTAAGATCTACTGCATAAATATTATTGACCATAATAAACTTTTGACGGCCTGCATCTTAAAAACAACCTACTATTTTTTTCTGCCTCCGGTTAATCTAAAAATTGGCAAAGACGTGAATCATCGGTGGACCTGAGGTGGGCTGGATGACGCCTGGATCCTCAAACAGGCCACCTGTAACCACACTCACCTGTCAATCAAAGCGTAACTGCATAACTTTAAGCCTTAATATAATTTAAACAGGTGAGTTCTATATAAATTCACCCTCATGAACAGGGAAATAAGCTATAGAGACCAAAACTGTTTTTTGTACCAGGCTGTAAACATGTTTATTTCTGCTGTGAAGTCATTTAAACATGGAGACTGACTCGTTCTGCAGACAGCCTCAAGTGGACAATTGAGGAACTGCAGTTTTTGGCAGCCACGGTGGTTGTAGCACATTGCTAACAGGTGGCACTCATCTAAAATAGGTTGAGGACATTCCTTTCATTGTTAATTACATTTGAATTTGTTTATTTTGAATAAATAAGTATATATCTGAGGGCATAATATCCAAGTCAACATCTGTTTTAGACAACAAGCCTTAGAGGTACTGCATGCGGTGAGTGGATCAATGGGATGCAGGTGTATGTATGTGGGGAGGGGAACAACCAGGAAAACAGCAGACGAGGCAGTTCAGTGACCAGTGACACGTTGTCTGATACCAGAGAGACAGAAAGAGAGAGAGAGAGAGAGAGAGAGAGAGAGAGAGAGAGAGAGAGAGAGAGAAGGAGGGAGGAGAGACGAGGGGAATGACTACACAGTGATGACTGAAGGGACGAAGGGGGGGAGGCCGACCAACTTACTTGCAGGACAGCTGGTTAATACCATGTATGAAGTAACAGTCTCCTCCGTTGACGCAGTACGTCTTCTCCGAGTCGTTGCAGCGCCTCGCATGACTAACACCTGGAGACGGGGTGGTGGTGGTCACTACGAGGAGGACAGTCAGACAGGAAACACATGCAAATATGCTCAATGTCACCTCTTTGTTACAGTAACAAGGCGTTGCCATGCTACTACACGTCATACCGCGCTATGCCACATACCTTTCGGACCTCCTTTAGTCAATTTCAAAGAGCTTAGTGTGACAAATCTATCTGCTTTATTTTGGGGAGGGGGGGCCAGGGCATCAGTCACTTTGCTGCAGTGACCAACCCCAAACACACCTCTGTCTTCTTCCTTTAATTTAAAACTTGGAAACATTTACAAATAATATATAATACATTATTGTTGTTTTCAGTCATTTCTGATACAAGACACAAGAGCTGGACGGTAATAATATACACCAATGCGATACTCACTGATCTTTACGGAAGCCTTAAGCGGTCACGATTTCTCGTGGTAATGAGTTCGTTTCATCTGTTTTCTCAAGATCTTGAGTTATTTTATGTCATTATATCAAAATGTTGAAAAATAAATGTTTCATTATCTCAAATTTATGAGAAAATTATCCCATTATTATAAACTCGATAATGACATAAATAACTCGTTATCGTGAAGGAAAAAAAACAGAAGACGTAAAATGAATGAATGCACGACCGCTTGGGGCTTACGTAGATCTTGACAGACGCTTCCTTAGGAAATTAGATACGATTAGATTAGATTACTATCTCTTAGCATGAGAGTGATGAATATATTAACACATCACATTTGTGTTAATATGAAATATTCTGATATTTATATTTTGATGCAGATATTTCTGTATTTGTAGGAGTCAAAACGTGAATATACCTCGAGTTGCTGACGCTTTTTTTTTAAACATTGTAACTTCCATTAATCGACACAGGGCGTCTGTCATGCTTTAACTAATGTATATAGCAGCGCAGATCTGTTTCCCCATGCCGCTGATGTGCATTCACATTTTTTAATTATGATATTTGAGCGGACCTTGATTTTTGATTTTTTTATTTAATGACACATATTTGTTCACGTCGTCCGTTGCAAGAGGGACACAGGACACTTTTATTTTCCAATGGTTACAGCGCACGCACGTGCCAATTAGCATTCCTACCTGTGCGTGAAGTAAAGAGGCTGCGAGGATGTTCTGGCTGCTGTCACGTTTCTTATCAGCTACTTTTCAATAAATGTTGAAAAATCTGTGGAATTGTTGTATTTTTGACAGAAAATATGAGGTTTAAAAGATATATTTAAAAAAATATATATATATATAAAAAAAAAAGTGGCGTGCCAGATATAATTTGGCCCGCGGGCCGCTAATTGCTGACCCCTGGGCTACATGAAGCGATTAGATGGGCCAGTTGTATAATTTTGGCTTAATTTGTACAGTCTGTCTCTTCTTTTTACTCACACTGCTTCAATGCTGTGCACAAGGACTACCTCCTCTACTGTATTTGCATTTCCTCATTTCCATCGTCAGTGTTTAAAGAAGTAAAGTAATCATATGGTTACACATTATTTTACCTGTTCACTTGGTTGTGGGATTCACACAAAGAGCGCATATATATTTTCTTTTTCTGTCGACCATCTCGTTATGTCTCATATAGTTTCATCTAATCTAGTTTGCCTGTTAAAGTTGTTAGTTTGTTTAATAAATGCCCTAAAACTCGACTGAACGAGTCACAGTAAAGAGCTTCTTAGTCCTTTTTTAATTGTTAGGGGCCGCTACAGTATTTTTAAAGTATTTGCATAACAAAGTAAGTACAATATTATAATATATCTACTTTTACGTACTACCACTGGAAACTGCTCAGTATCTCTGCCTTTCATATTTCTGCTTGTAATTAGATCAGACAATGTCACAAATCAAAGAGCAGGACTGACTCTTAGAAGAAGGTTTTTATTTTATCACTTGGATTAGGCAAAATTTAGACATGGAACGATTTTCTTTTATCAAAAGTTTCTTGATTTAATTTAGAAATTGCAATATATAATGACATATCATTAAAATATCTTCAGGTTATCGTTCACTGCTCCTTTTTGTCGATCGAATGTCATATCTGAATTAGTTTTGTACTGCAGCTACGGTTACGATTTTAGTGTCACTGAGCCATGATGTTTAATGTTTCGAAGACCTGCCAAGTTAAGACTTTGTTTCTTATTTTATTTTATTTTATTATCGTGCAGAAGCTTCTTATCTATCTGGTCATAACAAACTAAATAACTTCAATATGTTGAATGTTCATGACAGACAGACAGACAGACAGACAGACAGACAGACAGACACTGGTGTGTCATTGCTCACAGATCTGCACGCTGATTATACTCGTAACGTTTTCTTGTCCTAGTGAGTTTTCGGCCACACAGGTGTAGTTGCCGGAGTCTTCCACACGGACACGACTGATCTGCACCTTTGAGTTTTTTCTTCAGGGACAGAGAGAGAGAGAGAGAGAGAGAGAGAGAGAGAGAGAGAGAGAGAGAGAGAGAGAGAGAGAGAGAGAGAGAGAGAGAGAGAGAGAGAGAGAGAGAGAGAGAGAGAGATACAAAGCAGATAAAAAGACAGCGTCAGTTATTGTTGTTTCAAAGAGGAAAAAAAAAAGCAGCAGACTCATCTCTGTCTGTCTGGATGAGAAATTCCTGTTTCCAGCCCAGACAAGCAATAAACGACTGAGGTATATACAAATGTTCATTGTGATTAGCCAGCAAGGTTAATGGTATTGAGTTCAAACCAGAAACGGGCTAAACTTAATCTTTAGAGGATTACAAGAAGTGATTACAAGAAACGAGACTGTACTCTGCTGTAACTGAAAACACGAGCCGAGTGAGTGACAACTGAAAAATCTGTTTAAATGACTTTTAATATCGTTTAAATATCGCCATGCAGAAAGTAACAGAGTAATATATCACGTGAAATGAGCATTTCAGTGGATTCAGTTATTAGATTGTGAGCAGATGAAGGAGTGTAGAGTTTGGGTTTGAATACAGCACTCGATACACAGCATGTATGTTACACTGAAGGAGTTGTGGGTCCCTGTATTCATCCCTCCTCTTCATAATGTCTCTTACTGAACGCACTGTACAAAAATACACTGTAAAGTTCAGATAAAGATTAAATGAGGCGACCAGAGTGAACCTCTTTGTCCTGACAGCTGGAGTCGATGATGGAAACTGGACTCACAAAGTCTGTAAACGCTTTGCTCAAAAGAGACTCAGGACAATCTCCAAACTTTGTCAAAACTGAGTGGAAATAATCACAAGTGTTTCAAATAAAACCGACAAAGACGAAGAAAGAAAGCATAAATATGGATCCACATCCCCATGTGACTGACAGACAGGGAGATCTCTGATTGTCGGCTATCAAAAGAGTAGATGGCAACAAATTTGACTGTGGCTCGGTGAAGGAACAGCGTCCAAAGGGTATTTCCTATTGAAAAAGACCGAAACCTTGTAAAATACCCACTTGATTGCCTACTCAGCTTGCTGAAGCTTGATATTAGCTTTGACTGCACAATTCATTTTTACACAGATCAAGGACTGTGGACTTTGGCCCTCATCTCGTACAGTAAAGCTGTTCCAGGAAGGTATCACTTCACGGCCAGCGAGAAGGGGAGGAATGACTCTATCAACATACACAGTGAGACGGACTCGTGAGGTCGCCATTGTCGCAGCAAGCGTCTGTTTTTTGGGGGGATTTTCCTGGTGTACATAAGTGTGGACGCCTGTCAGACTCACTTGTTGGTCTTTATTTTGAGGTCTCTGCCTTTCTGAAGCTCGTGTCCATCTTTGTACCAGCGGAAGGAAGGGCTGGGATTCCCCGATGCCTCGCACTTCAAGTACAGCTTGTCCCCTTCCATCAGAGACTGGCCTCGAGTCAGCCGAAGCTTTGGAGCAGAGGCTGGAGGGAGACAGAGAGAGAGAGGGAGGGGGGGGGGGGAGCGGAGAGAGAGAAAATCAAAGCTTGCATTACTGAAATTAACTACAGACGTTCAATTAATCTATCCATTTAATTGTGCGTGTGCGTGTGTGTGCCAATGTGGGTGGCTGATGAAAATCTGTTAGTGAGGGTTCAGAGTTCACATGTGAGACGGGTGAGGAGTGGAGGAAATCAATGATACGACACACAAACACACTGAAAACGGAGAGCAGAGAAAACTCTGCAGTGGATTCTCACTATGGAGTAATATGGGTGTGTTTACACGTGTGTGTGTGCGCACGCGTGTGTGTGTGTGTGTGTGTGTGTGTGTGTGTGTGTGCGTGCATGTGCTTCATCAGTCTCAGGAGAGTTTCCCTCTCTCTCCTTAAATACTAGAGAATGAGAAGAGGCAACACGAGCGCACAGAAGCTAAACTAGTAACACTTATACACACACACACACACACACACACACACACACACACACACACACACACACACACACACACACACACACACACAAACACACGTAGTGATAGGACACACTTGATCAACTAGGAGGCAACTCTTGTACAGGCTCCTCACAGCACTGCTGCATCCTCCTATATACTCGTCATGGACACACAGTAGCTGCCGAGCTTCAATATGTGGGTGCACGTCTCGTAAATCAACATACTGAATACACCACATGAAGCTCGGCTTTAATTTTACTATAGAAAAACACAAGACATAGTTTAAGATTACAGCAGGGAGTGGTCTAAGTTTTGAAAACACTGAGAGACACGGGACTTGAACTGAGGTAATGGCAGTTAAACGTTTTAGTGCCCTTACCTGAGTCTAGACCACCGACAGTTTAAAGAGTGTTGCGGCCCTGTCAATTTAAAAGTCGTGGATCATTGGTGGACCTGAGTGTTTAAACGAGCCACCTGTTACTTGTCAATCAGTGGCCCCGCTGAAAATTATGCACAACTTTAAGCCTTAACGGGTGAGTTGAAAACAATTCAGACCCCGTACAGTTGTCATGAACGGAGAAATTAGGGTAGGGACCAAAACTGTTTTTTGTACCAGGCAGTTTCTGGCTTCACTTCACAGCCACGGAGGTTGTCGTAGCATCTTGTGCCAGTGTAGTCAAGGTGGGAATGTCGTCATATTAGCAGGTATCTGGTAACGTCGTCCTCATTTGAACACATTATATGACGCAGTCAATGCCAACAGCTGTGATCTCTAAGCATGCATTACTTGCATTAACTTAAAGAAATCTTTTCAGTTCCAACGTGCCGTGCACCACTGACTTACAGCCTGTGTCTATGTTTGTTTCAGTGATCCAAACAAGTCTGGCTTTGTGGTCACTGTTTGTTAGTTTTCTGGTTGGAAAGGAGTCCGGTTGTTTTAACAAACATTAAACTAAACTACTTTTTGCAACCAGTGTGTGGGTCGGTTTGATATGTCAGTCATAGTACCATAAAAAGAAAGCAGATACTGAACGTCAGGCTAAATAATAATGAAAAGCACAAGAACTCAGTGTTTGTGAAAGGCAGGCTGGTGATGTTTTTTTTTCCCATAAAAAGAACTAACAATTATTTCATCTTTCATCAAACATCGTAGCCGATGCCTGATGTATCTTATCCCTCTGTGCCATAGAGCTCTGTTTTCATGAATCAGCCACACTGTTGCACCGGGTGACATTATCCTTCATTATCATGAATACACACACACACACACACACACACACACACTGTAGTTTATTCTGACTCGATCCCGCATACACATCCTGCTGCTGTAAACTCTCCCCAGAACACCAAATTTTTGTTAATCGCCACAGAAAAACTTCTGTTTGTGTAACATTTGTGACAACGTCCAACTATGCCAGGTGATCACCGAGGCTTTAATCACCTGATTTATATCTTCAGTAGGAACAAATGTGCTCCTGGCCCGAGTACGACAGACAATTTAGGGAAGTCAGAAGGTGTGGAGAGAAGAAGGCGGTAACCTTACTCTTAAATTTCACAAGTGGAAGGATGGAGGTAAAAAAAAAAGAAAAGGAGCACCTCTATGAAGTAACATCCAGGCAGTTTGCGGTTATGTAAGTAGGATTTTTAGACTCACGGCAGAACAAGCAGCGCATCTTCAAATCCAGTGCTCACATTTTGCAAGATTTAGTCTCGTCACAGACTCGACACACGCTGCTGATGTATAATTCCACGTCACACCAAAGTAAATCATCTCAACATCAACAGTTTCTGCGTCTCACTCTCTCCATGGCTCCTGGCTTGTAATGAGTTATATTAAGTGTCACTGTCATCTTATATTTTGGAATAATTTGCCAAAATAACCAACGATTGTCTTTTTTTAAAAGTTTCCTGAGGCTCCAGATGCCAAACTATCAGTTAGGACTAGATACACTAGACTTGGTTTTGGCTTGTGCTCATGTTGAAGTGTCACAAACTGCAGTTCCTCAAATGTCCACTTGAGGCTGGCTACAGACCGAGTCAGTCACCATAAGTCCCCATGTCCAAATGTCCAACTTCACAGCAGAAATAAACATGTTTACAGCCTGGTACAAAAAACAGTTTTGGTCTCTGTAGCTAATTTGCCCGTTCATGACAACTGTACTGAGGGTGAATTTATATACAACTCACCTGTTCACTTTATATTAAGGCTTAAAGTTATAGTGTTTAACAGTGCAGCCACTGATTGACAGGTAGCTTGTTTGAGGCGTGTTGCCTCCACAGAGGATCCATGTCCTTGCTGTTAAATTGGCCGGGAGGTGGAAGAAGCAGCACTGCCAGAGTTACCACACTCTGAGCTTCAGAACAGCTCTTCAGAAACTGTAAATTCACACATACAAAGTCCATTCTTTATTCTGTCAATGGTGTTGACCACACCAAACAAGGCAAAAACATGAGAGCATTTTGTTTCTGGGAAAGATGCAGAAGAGACACAAAGGTACCTGAAAAAGCAAACAAAGTCAGCGACTAGCTGGTGAACATGGAGAATAAAGAGCAAGGCACTTCTCTCAGGAGTAGGTAGAGAGTAAAAAAGAGCTAAAAGGAGAATAATATCGGACATTTGTAGCTGGAAGCATAACTTTAAAATCACGCTTTAATGGCTGCTGGATGCCGAAAATAGGCAACTGTTCACAAAAATATCTGCAATCGCATGCTCATGACCATAGGTCATAGGCCTCACAGATGTCTTTTGCTGTACATATTTTTAGATTTGTATATTTCTATTCTTTATATATATATATTTTAAATACTATTCTTTTTACATCTTCACTATACTTGTGTCCATACTGTTTTGGACAAGAGAGAAACGAAATTTCGATGCTCTGTATGTCCTGTACACATAGCAGCATTAACAATAAAGTTGACTTTGACTTTTTTGACTTGATTGGTGAGGGTTGGAACGCAGATGAACTGGAAAATCAAGACCTTTGCCTTTACAATCCTGCAAACGCTGCACCGATCTGAAAAACCCCCAAAGCGATTCACCACCCAACCCAGTCTCATATAAAAACGTACCCTGGCTACATTGGTCCAAGGGGTTACAGTAATGGCCCTTGAATTGTGTGATTGTTACATTTCTTCTGCTTATTCTTTTCCTATGGTTTTGCGTCCAAGTCACATGACCTTCAAGATTCCGGCCGTGAGAACAAAAAAAATGGCGGACATTTCTTTTTTTTTGTGTGAAAAAAATCAATATTTTGAGTTAGTTTCTGCATAAAAATGCGTTTTTGGTTACATTTCTAGCGAGAAATATTAATTTTATTTTCATAATAATCACTCAGTGAATGGTACATAATCACTAGCTTGCTCGTTGTTATGAAGTTTTTTCAGACCTCGCCAGAATAATGTAAAACTGAAACATCTTGGTTGCTATGGGCGTTGCTATCGCCTAGCATAGCTGTGGCCCCAGACTTCACATTTCCACGATTTCTCTCCATCTGACGGCTCAAACCCTCGACAACTACATGCGTTGCGTCTGAGGTTGATTTGCGGATCAACACATTATTCCATGGCAGCGGGAGAAACTAATGTTGACAAAGTGACGAGTTACGATCAGATGCTTGTCCACTGTGTTTAATTTTGGAGAAGAAGAAGAAGAAGAAGAAGAAAAAGAGGGAAAAGAAGCATGAATCACCTTGACCCCCACGATGCCATATTCCTGGTTGATGCGTTCCTGGATGAGTGCAAGGTAAATACTATTATCTCCATGGTGGAAAAAGCATACTAATTACATGCTAATTACAAAGTCTAAGACTATAAAAGACTCTGAGGTATAGCAGGAAAGAAGTATCAATGTGCAAAACTGTACAGTACCTGGTTCAGTGTCTTTATTCAACTGCAAGCTATAGTGCTGAGCTGAGTTCACACGTTAGAGCCAGTGAGAGTTTATATAGTATTAATATAATATTTTGTCAAAATATTTCACTTTCTTTTCTTTTTTAATGTAGAAAGGGTTTTCTAGATCTGTCAGTACAGTGCAGGACCACAACCAGGTTCTTGGTGGGTGGTGGTTTATTCTGTGGCTCAATTGTTTATTTAGGTGGATCAGCATGGACACACAAAAGGAGGGTCAAAAAAATGCACAAAGCTGTGTGTTTGGCTTGATGAGGACAAAGATGGTCAACCTCTGCCAAAAAGATGTAGAGCTGGAGAGAAACGAAAGCGAGATTCAGCAATTGATTCATTGAAAAAAATAGCAGACAGATTATGAAAATAACCCTTGTTTGCAGACCTAGTTTCTTTTACTAGTCAGTGAGATACAACGCTCACTGATTAGCAAAAGAGTCAACAGCAAGAGGCATTGCTCAATTCAACTTTAACCATAACACATATCTCCACCTCACATTAGGTAATGAGATCCCACAATTTGCACTGGAGTACAACATCAGCCTTGCCTCAGTTCTACAGAGAGCATAGAGTCCATAGGGCAGCATTTATAGACAGAAGAATACAAAGGGCATACACACTCTGCTGCTGGAAATAAGGGGACATTTGTTCTGAATACAGGAGGTTAATAATTTCCTCTTTTTGTACCATTGAGGTTGTACTAACCAGCAGCCCACCAGCAGTCCTCATCCCATTCAGCCCACCACCAGTCCTCCACTCATCCAGCCCACCATCCAGCCCACCACCAGTCCTCCACTCATCCAGCCCACCACCAGTCCTCCACTCATCCAGCCCACCACCAGTCCTCCACTCATCCAGCCCACCACCAGTCCTCCACTCATCCAGCCCACCACCAGTCCTCCACTCATCCAGCCCACCACCAGTCCTCCACTCATCCAGCCCACCACCAGTCCTCCACTCATCCAGCCCACAGAATCAACATAATAAACTTCCGCCCCCCTTTCAAAATAAAACACAATACGCAGTTCATGTAGCTTTTTACAACTTCACATCAACGTTACGTCATGACAGGTGGCACCAGGTGAGCAGTCAATCAAAAATCCCCCCTACTGCTCGCTGGGCGTTTCTCACGGGGGCTACCCATCACTCCACTATCTCTCTCCAAAAATTGCATGTCTATGCCTTGTACTGCATGTGTGTGTGTATCTGGGTTAAAATGCATGTAAAAAAAGAAGAAAATAACACAATCATTTATGACACAACAGATGCTTTTTATAATCTCTTCCATGTCGGAGAAGCAAAGTCAGCTGTTTGTTGTTGTTGTTTTCTTTATCGCGGGTCTCGCGTACTTAATTTATTTGATTGTGATTTTCCACTTTTGCATGCAAATTAACAAAAACTCTAATAGAGGGGTCTACTTGAATCATAATACTGATGTTATTTTTTTGCATCAAAGGGTTGAATTTAACATTCATTGTGATTTACAGGAGAAATAAAAATATCGCAATATATATCGTGTATCGCGATATAGCTTAAAAATATCGAGATATTGGTTATAGGCCATATCGTGCAGCCCTAGCAGAAACTAACTCAAAATATAGATTTTTTCACTAAAAAAGAGAGAAATGTCCGCCATGTTTTTTGTTCTCACGGCCGGAAACTTGAAGGTCACGTGACTTGGACGCAAAAACCGTAGGAAAAGAATAAGCAGAAAAAATGTAACAATCACACAATTCAAAGGGCCAATATTGTAACCCCTCTACGTTTTTGCACTTTGGACCAACATAGCCAGGTTACGTTTTTATATGAGACTGGGTTGCACCAACGCCACTTCATGCCATGATTGACCAGCTGTGTGGAGGTGAAAGTCTCTCTAGTTCCCAGTTTCAACTGAGCACAACATCACAAACGCCTAAAAGGAGCGAACGTCTGAAAACGTGCACGGCTATCTGCTTATTAAAACAACATCACGCCTCGAGCTCTCGCTATGATTACCAGCTTTTCATCCCGCCTTCGAGCGTGGCCGTTCGGAACAGCTATAAACACTTTTGCCTTCCACAACACATCGTACAAACTACAGCATAACCCTACTCTTATACCTAATCACATCTAAACCCAACATGGCATGAATGCAGCATTAGCAGCATCTTTTCTAGGATCCTACTAGCTGGAAGTCATTACACGAAAAACTGTGTGTGTGTGTAGCTCGCATTTAAAACAAGGCTGCGTCTGCTCGGATCCTGTATTATCCTGGCAGAAAACACTTTCATGACAAACAGTTTTTCATCGGGAAATGAGCATCCTGCTTCTTGTTTTCATCCAGCATTTTGCTCTGGATATTTTGCAGAAGAGAATGAGGAAATCACGGGAAGTATAATCTAATAACGATGTACCATATGTGGAAAAGAGATGAGATTTCACCGTGGGAGGGGCGACTTTAAGCCGATACCAGCCTGCACAGATCTGACATTTAGACTCACAATGACAAAATACCTCTCAGAATAATAATCTTTGTTTGTATTGCACTTTTCAAAAGCAAGTTAACAAAGTGCTCCACACTCAGTAACTACATTAGAAATAATCAACAGTAAATTAACTGGAAATGCCAGGAAACAAAAAGAAGGAATAACACAGAAGAGTCAAACACGTACATAAAAAGATTTATCTTCAGCATCGTTGTTAAAAACATATCTGTGTCATTTCAGCAGCTCGGGAAACATGAAGCACAACTAATAAAGCCAGTTAAAAAGCAGACAGAAATGATAGTTGTGAACTCACTGAAACCAGGGAGTTCATTTAAAATATGTGTGGGAGAAAGGGAGTGAGGTGTTAAAATGAAATTTAGGTCTCCGCAGATTGGAATATTTCTCTAAAGCTTGGCAAAACACACACACGAGTGGGAGGTTAAGACAAACAGGAGAGGAGGAGGAGGAGAAGAAGAAGAAGAGGACAGGCCGGTTAGTCCATACATCCAGTGTTAAATAATAGTCAATCCTTCTGTCAATCTATTAATCAATCCCTGCAAACTACCTCCAGTGGTCAATTCAATCACATTTACAGGAGCGTTACTCAGCTTCTCCTTCTCAGCGCTGTTGTTTTTTGTTTTTTTTCACTGTGTGGCCAAGGCTCTGCAAGATGTCCTCTTTATCTGTATATATCATAACTCTGTGTTTGTCAGCACATTTTGTGATTAAGTGTTGAAATGTATTTTTATCCTCTGTGGTGGTGGTGGCTGCATTTCGCAGTTTCTTCGGACAATTCCCAAACAAATGCACAGACTCCTCGCACTTTACATGGGTGTTGACTTGTGATATACCTTGAAAAGCGCTTTTAAATAAAATCTATTATTACTATATATTTTTCCTGTATGATTGTTTTCCTTACCTTGTGTAGATTTGGTTTTAAAATGCGTCTTGTCGACAGAAATTAAAACAAACATTTGTCCAGATATATCTTTTGTGTCCTGATGTTCCCCGAACATGGATGCAACCGGAGAATATGTCATTAATGCAGGACGCGGTGCTCGTTTCCGTGACTTTGCCACAGTATGAACAGCCTGTACGTGTATATTAGTACTTGAAAGTTCTTTTTGTTCTCCCAGCCAGCTCATGCAACAAACCAGGCGCTTGTCTTGACTCTTTGACCTTCACCTGGACATAGGTGACAGAGGCAGTGTTTACCTAGACTTAACACAGGACTCTCGATAGTGCCGCGGTCCCTTGCCAACTCACACCGGATGCTTTTCAGCCGCGGAACGGCAGCGGATCGAGCCGGCTGTTTTCACGCGAGATCACGCGAGAATCCTGGACGTAAGCGAGACCCCGCGACAAACAGTGTATAAAGAAAACATCAACAACAAACAGCTGCCTTTGTTTCTCCGACGTGGAGGAGATTCAATTATTAATTAAAGCAGATAAAAAGCATCTGTTGTGTCATAAATGATTGTGTGGTGTTCCACTTCAACAAATAATCTCTCGTCGTCCATGTTGAAACCCTTTGATCGATCATTGATCACCTGGTGCCACCGGTCATGGCGTAACGTTGATGTGAAGTTGTAAAAAGCTACATGAACTGCGTATTGTGTTTTATTTTGAAAGGGGGCAGAAGTTTATGATGTTGATTCTGTGTCGGGTTTCCTGTCTGGTGCGCAGTGCAGCGCAGCACTATGTTGAAATTTACGAGGTTCAGCCGCGGCTCGCGGTAAAGATAGAAATGCAACGGAAAGCTCGTGCCGCGCCCGGTGTGAGTGCTCTCATGACTCCACTGGCTTCTATTTGCTACGGTGACCGCGGCGGTACCGTGCCGCTTCCGTTCCGCGTCCGGTGTGAGTTGGCCTTGAGGATGCATGACAAACACAGCGATGTCTCAGCTGATTAAATCAATCAGACAAGAACACATCCTGCTATTAAACCCTAAAAATACAACATATTAGAGTGTCATCTACATTTTTGCCACGAAGCAAATTCAACCCACAATCCTGGCAGCAATTATGCTTCCTAATGAGAGGTAACTGATTTTTTCAGTTGAGAGAAAACAAGAGAAAATCATTAAATTTGTTTTTTCTTTGTGAAATATCTCCTCATGTTTGATGGTTTAATGTAAACCCAACATGCTTCCTGCTCTTGGAGTACCTGCACGGAGGAATTGCAGCTAATTTTATTAGTGCGGTTTTGACCAACAACAGATCTTCCTCGGGCAAATACCCACAGGAAGGAAATGAGGGATATATATAGCAAGATGAGCATGTGACATCATAATAATCTAATCAAATTAAACTTATTGAACCTGCTGTAAATACACTTATATGTTATAATGTCATCGTCATCATCATCATGAAGCTCAAAATGGGTTTTTAGGGGGGATTTGTCCTTTAACTGATGCTTGGAACAACATGATCTGCATTCTGGATGAGCATGTTAGAATAAAAGGATTTACTATATATATAAACTATATTTTTAAGATGGATATTAGTGCAGCAGCTCCACATAACAACCATCAGGATGAGACTCATCTCCCAGTGAGTCCGTCAGGCTTTTTAGCGTCGAATTAAGCGGTGAAAGTCAGCCTCGAGTGATAAACCCGGTCACCAGTGAGCTCATCCCTCTCTGGGACACTCTCCTCAGGCAACATGTGAGTCCAGGCAGCCTGGGAACACTCCGCTGAAAAACCAAGAAGGAAATTACCCTTCATGGATGTGACATCCACATTTCATGGGCGTGACGGTGTCGGATTGATTGAATCACTCAGAAATTCCCACTCGAATTTTTAACATCTTACATAACACTTCATGTGACTTTGAGTTTGTTTATTTTAGATAAAGCTGTTCCCACGTGTGTGTGTGTGTGCGTTTATTGTGCAGTTATTTTAATCAGACAGCAAAGTGACTACTATTCATCATCAAACTTTCTTGCCCGAGAGCGCTCGTTTAAAAATAAACCGATGATTGATCAGTACAGATCTTCACTGATCCTATTTTAGCTGCGATTATTAATTCATATAAGACAGGTGGATTCCTTTGAAGGTTTATTCTTAACGCTTGAATCTTTAACTAAAGCCACTCGTAGGTTTAAAAAAGCTGTAAAACATATATACAGCCTTTGCTGTTGCTGCTTGATCTTCCAAAAACCAAATCACAAACGCTGAGGAGGAGGAATTCACTGTGAGAGGCTCTCCATTAAGTCTTAAAAACACTCGCTCTATGCCAGAAACACATTAGCACCTATAGGGTGCATTAGGATGTTGGACAGATGATGTTTTAAATAAGTAATTCAATTTATATTTCCATCGTGCCTCATTGCCTAGACCTTCATTTTCACTGCATTAATTACCAAAAAACACACACACACGTAGGACGGCTCAAGGATCCAACGACGATTACTGAGCATGCATGAAACACATTTCAAGGATCGCACCATCATTGAGACACGCTAAAAGGTGCATTGTGTAAGATTTAGGAGTGTCTATTAGCAGGAATTGAACACAGTATGTTTCCATTAGTGTAAACAATAATCGTTAAAATGACATGTTGAACCGCCCAGAACGGACAAACCAAACCCTGATCTAGATATTTGATGTGGATTGTATTCATTTGATTGAACTGAATCCTACACACACTTTAAACGAATGTACTTCTTTTTTGGTCTGTTGCTGCATTGTGGGGAAGCATCGGTGACAAGATGGACGAACTCTACTGAGAGTGGGAAGGAGATGGAAATAATCAAATCAAATTAAATCAAACAAGTTTATCTGTATAGCCCTTTACAATAGCCAAATGGTACCCAAAGTGCTTTTCAACAAAGCCATATAACAATACATGACACATGACAAATAAATACAATTAAATACAATTAAAAGTGCCGTAGTGCTGAGGAAATAATATATTTCCCTAAAAAACGACGAGAGCTCTAGGACGGTATTTATAGGTATGTCGGTGTGGCGTGGTCGAGGTGTGGTCCTGCTCCTCAAACTCTGCTAAAAGGCTTCAACTCAAAAACATCTGAGACTTTTCAACTTTAATAAAAACATGGAAACTTTCACCAGAACAGAAATAAACCATTGAAGGATGCTCGACTGACACCGGACTCACACAGGAGGCGTAACGGCAGTGCCGCTGTCCTTTGCACGGCGTCAACTCACACCAGACGCTTTTCAGCTGCGGAACGGCAGCGAAGCGAGCAAGCCGTTTTCACGCGAGATCACGCGAGAATCCTGGACGTAAGCGACCCCGCGATAAACAGTGTATAAAGACAACAACAACAACAAACAGCTGACTTTGCTTCTCCGACGTGGAAGAGATTATAAAAAGCATCTGTTGTGTCATAAATGATTGTGTGTTGTTTCGCTTCAACAATCAGTCTCTCATCGTCCATGTTGAGACCCTTTGATCAATCTTTGATCACCTGGGGCCACCGGTCATGACGTAACGTTGATGTGAAGTCGTAAAAAGCTACATGAACAGCGTATTGTGTTTTATTTTGAAAGGGGGCGGAAGTTTATTATGTTGACTCTGTGTCGGGTTTCCTGTCTGGTGCGCAGTGCTCTGTTGAAATTTATGAGGTTCGTGGTAAAAATAGAAATGCAACGGAAAGGCTTCTATTTGCTACGGTGATCGCGGCGGTACCGTGCCGCTTCAGTTCCGCGTCCGGCGTGAGTTGGCCTTGATGGATTGATCAAAGGTCCAGTGTGTAGGATTTAGTGTCAATTAGAGATGAGGAGAAACTACGGTGGCCGTGAAACTTGTGAAAGCCGCTATCTATTTCCGCTCTCTCTGTGGATATAGAAAGGCTAACTCTAAGATATTCTTATTTTCAGGTGATTATACCCTAATGAAAACATACATAAATACTGTATTATATTCCACTTGTACCAACAGATGCTCCTAAATGTTTACACACTGGACTTTTAAATTTGGACGTTTAGAGACAATCAGCAACCGGGACACAAACCAGAATCAGCTAAACCGTTTTAAAAGGCTGTCAAACGCTCGCATTGCGCCATATTGCTGCAATAACAGCCTCGTACATTACTATGTTGACCTTTGAATGGTTGTAAAATCCAAAAGGAAAACCCTATTTACCGTCCTCTTTATACGCTCTTACCTGTAAAATTATTGGCAAATGGACCGCACAACAACCAAGTCCACTAATAAATCCTTGCGGGCTCTGTCAAAACCTCTCTGTAAAAAAAAAAAAGTGCCTATTTTTGGCAGCGCCGCTCGCTAACAGGAAACACTGTGGATGAAACAGAAATACGTTTTAAATTGACTTAATTTGGAAACGTTGTGGTTGAGGTTTAGTTTGATAAGGAAATATTGGTATGACTGCAGACATTAATGCAAAAAAAATAAAAGGCAAAGCCTGCGCAACCGTTTTTCCAGTTATGCATAAAGAGAGTCTGAAATACATGTGCACGAACACAATTAGAGTAGATTCACACATCCCACACACCACAGGCACCAAGCAAGCCATAACAAGTCTAATTCTGCAGCTGCAGTTTACACACAGACAGATTTTCTCACTGTGCATGAGAACATGTGACCGTGTGTGATGTGCACATGTGCATGTGAGTGTTTTATTGTCTGCACTGATGAGGGCAGTCTATTCAAATGTGTGTGTGTGTGCACTGTAAGTTGCTGATCCAAGCCTTCTGTATCACTGAGTGATGGGAGAATTCCTCGGTGAGAGCACAGAGAGGTTGGGGAAGGTGGTGGTGGTGGTGGAGGGAAAGAGAGAGAGACACAAATGGACAGCAGCTTCTGGCCAATAGCCTGTAACTAGCCTGCTCCACCAGCCAATCACACGTGACCAGCGCTCCCATCAGCCGTCCATCAAGAGGTCCTTCTTTCAAGGTCAGCTGATGCTCCCTCCTCTCCTCCCCTCCCTCCTTTCCTCCCTCCCTCCCTCTCTCTCTCCCTCTCTCTCTTTCCATCCAGCGAAGCAAGCATCAACAAAATTGATCTAATTTCTTGCTAAGCATGATCCAATAACAGAGACTGATATGGGAGCCAAACCAATTAGGTGTGTTCACAGACAGGTACGGCACCGTGAGAAGGCATGGCCGGCAACATGACTGCACACATGGGGTGAACGTGTGTGTGTGTGAGTCAGCTGACAGACTAGTGAGTGAAGAAGCATTCATAAAATGCACAAAGACGTGGAGAGGACACCGATGTCCGAGTGTGTGTGTGTGTGTGTGTGTCATAACAGACGAATCTGCAGACATGCATGTTTTTTTGTATGTTGCATGTGTGCGTGCGGTTATGTGTGTGTGTGTGTGTGTTCATGTATGAAAGAGAGAAGCTCGCTCTATCTCATCCTCTGATCAGTGTGATTTCTGCAGCGCACAGCTGTCACCATGGAAACCGGGGAGGGAGCAGGAGATAGAGAAAGAGAGGGAGGGAGGATGTAAGGCTGAAAGAAAGGGGTAAAAAAGATTGAGAAAGAGTAGGAGAGAGAGGGAGTGTTTGTGTGTAGGTGTGTGTGTGTGTGTGTGAGAGTGAAAGGAAGTGAAAGGGTGAAAAGGGAGAGAAAGAGAGATGAGCATTGAGGTTGTTGAATGATAGCAGCCACAACAGGCCTGCATGCAGTATCACCCAGCTAACCTCTGCACAGCAGCAATACCAAGCCCAGGGCAACCTGTGCATGTGTGTGTTGCAAACACAGTGTGTGTGTATCAGTGTGTGTGTGTATCAGTGTGTGTGTGTGTG
Source organism: Collichthys lucidus (assembly GCA_004119915.2). NCBI lineage: Eukaryota > Metazoa > Chordata > Actinopteri > Sciaenidae > Collichthys > Collichthys lucidus. Next base: position 26,910,777 of record CM014083.1, on the reverse strand, counting down.
TGCCTGTCACATCCACATTTGATGAAGAAAATCATGCGTGGATGTGTGTGCAAGAGTGATTGTCAATAAATCATTCCCTTCCTCCTCTTTTTTTGTAGTCACACACACACACACACACATAATATACATTGTCACACACACACACACACACATAATATACATTGTCACACACACACACACACACATAATATACATTGTCACACACACACACACACACATAATATACATTGTCACACACACAAACACTGACTTGACCTTGTCTCTCATCACTGCTGTTGTGCATTGTTCTATTGGCTGCAGTCAGATCTATTTAAGTATAAATACACCCTTCAGATTCAACAGGAATCACACACATAAGTGTTAGCTGCATGTCTGGAAAAGAGGATGATAGATAGATAGATAGATAGATAGATAGATAGATAGATAGATAGATAGATAGATAGATAGATAGATAGATAGATAGATAGATAGATAGATAGATAGATAGATAGATAGATAGATAGATAGATAGATAGATAGATAGGATGTGCAGAGTTGGTAATGAATAGTTAATGAAGGGCTTGCGGGCAGAACGGTGGGGAAAAGCTATTCTCTCTCTCCGTTTCTCCTTCTCCTCTTTTTCTTTCTCAGGGCTGGGAGTCGTGTGCAAGTCATTCTGCGCCCCACCTGTTCTCCATTTATCTTTTTTCTTTCCCTCTCTCTCTCTCTCTTCCTGCCTCCACCCTCCACCATCCACCCTCCCAACACTTTCTATTCTTTCACTCCTCTCTCTCTCACCTCTTCCCTCTTCTCATCCATCCCTCTTCTTCCTCTTCACTCTCACCTCTGCCTCTTTTTCTGTTTTCATCCATCCTGTCTATCTCTCTCTCTCTCTCACTCCCTCTCCTCTCATCTCGTATCCTCCACCCCTCACCCCACCATTTCTCACCTCTCATCTCTCCCATCACCCCCCCACACACACATACACACACCATTAACTGCAGGCTTGTAAAGCAGACTAACAGGCGCAATTCTCCTGATAAGGGGATTGAAACATTGATCACATCCGTCCTCCATGAAGAGCTAAAGATTCTCCAGAAGAAAGATGTCCCGCTGCCCCCTATGAGAGACCGAACAAAGACGCCGATAGAGGAAAATGTCCTACAGCAGCTTTGAAAGACAGATTTCTTGTGGTGTAACCCAGGGCTCCGTCCTTGGTCCCATTTTGTTTCTGTCTGTATATGCTTCCATTAAATTCCTGTTTGATGACACACAGCTCTACATTTCTGCTTCACCTGAATATCAAAGAACAGTCACAAAAGGATAAAACTGATTATTACTTCTGTAAAAGGAGAAACTCATTGGCCCAGGATCGCATCATTTATCCGTGAAATTTAAAAATCTTAACACATGCGATCAGACGTTTGTTGATTTCAGAAATTAACACTTAACTCTGGTCAGTCAATCATACAGGTTGAAAACAAACAGCCATGCTGGTCACATTTATTTAAAAGAAAGGCGAACACTAAAACTGCACCCTATCCCGTCTCTAGGAACTTAACACTGCTCTCACATTCAGTTTTGACGCCAAATAAAGTTGTAGCAAATGTGGCACGCTGTTAATTCTGCATATCTTTAAGCCTTAATATAATTTGAACAGGTGAGCTCTATATAAATTCACCCTCAGTACAGTTGTCATGAACAGGGAATTTGGCTATAGAGACCAAAACTGTTTTTGTACCAGGCTGTAAACATGTTTATTTCTGCTTGGACATTTGAACATGGGGACTTACGGAGACTGACTCGTTCTGGAGCCAGCCTCATGTGGACGTTTGAGGAACTGCAGCACAGAGGTTGCCGCTTGGTGTAGATGTATAATGAGAGGAACTGCACTGAAGGTTTTCCCCAATGAAAATGTTTTTGCTCCCTCTGACTGACTTCCACCAGAGTTTGCCTACATGACATGATTTGTTGATCTGATTGGTTAAAGCTCGCTCATGTCAGACGACGGCTCCTCCAATCAGCTGCCAAGTATCTGGTAACAGCTTGTTTTTTGCCCCCTTTGACTTATTTTTAGAGACGTTGCTGCATTCTAGGATCTCATTCTGCTGTGCTGTTTTTTTTTTTCACAGTATCGAACAAATAACCAGAGCTTTGAAAGTCGTAATAAAACAGAGTTTTTCTGTCTTGGGACGTAATGCTGTTCAGAGCTCAGGACTAAAGTTTAGTTCATACAACCCTAAACAACCTCCAATGTAGAAACAAAGGTCTGCACTTTGATTCGAAGGTGAAAATATACAAGAACTACAAAAACCTTCAGTTATAACCTGAGTGACAGCCTGCTAAATATTTTCCAGTCTCTCTACAAAGTGGACACAAGCTGAGTAAGTGAAATCTGAATCATTTATTCAGTCTTAATTCACAATTATTAAATCTTTAGAAGGTGGAGACATGCGGTACTAGTGTTTCTTTTCTTCAAGGTTGGATTCGTGACATATTTTCTTGATTCCCTTTAGAATGAATATTTTAGGTGTAATTTCACAAACTTCCGAAACGGTCTTTTTATTTATTTGGCTCTGTGTTTATTGTCATGATCCAAAGTAAGCAGTGTATACTGGACAACCAATTAAAAACCAAAAGTCAGTGTCCGTCATGCAGGCGTGGTACCACACGTGGGAGATATTCACTAATATCTGAGCTCATTCATATGAAACTCTAAAGACAGATGTTTTGAGGATGGGTTCGGGTTTAAATGTTTAATTTTCTGGAATGATAGTTATGTTAAGTACATGTTGTTACTCCACAAGTCACTTTAACTTTTTTTGACTGTGTTCTTTGAGTGTGTGGGTTGTTTAGTAGACTGTTGGACACACAAAATAGCAAGAGGGCAAACTGTTGTTTAAGACACACTTCATTTTTACATTCTATTTTTCTTCTTTATCGAGGTAGAAATATCTCTGTTATGTAACTATGACACTAAGTTACACGTTAGATTTAATACAAAGTCTCACTAGCCTCTTGGTCTTTTGTTTGACTGGCACTGCTGTGCATTAAAGACCCACTGCCATGTCTATATCCACCAAAACGCACGTACCGCACTGACAGAGGATTAAATCTGCACTTGGCATCTTTACATGCTGGCAGCAGCACATAGCAGTTTGTTATGTCTGAAGTTGATTTCCCAGCAACCCTGTAATGTGACTGATCACCGCATGCTCCTTTATCAGCCGGTCGGCTTGTGATGCTTCATACCAAAGAGACGAGAGACACCAAATATTTGTAACGAGTGACACACAGTTGTATTTTCACATATAAGGCTGGTTCAAATATGCTAAAAGCAGAGAAGAAACAAGTTATTCGACTGGTCAGAAAGAAAGCGGGGGTGTTACAAAGGTTAGCGCCTGTAAGATTAATTAAAATTATCAGCTTTTAGTAATAATTTATGAAAAGTCAGGACGATACGGGGAACAAGAGAACAGATCTTCCTATTTCAATCAAACACAGTCTATCTTACACACCTCTGGCTTATAATTACAGATAATATAAATACAGATGAAGTCAAACTGAACCGGCACCAACACACGTGATGTGTATTCAAAAGATGAAATGTACCCAAGAGACGCGTGGTAGAGAAATGGATGACGGTAATGAAGACGGACAGTGGACCTCAGTGAATGAGGTTAATAAAGGTAGCGACACACGGTAGGACCACAACTCTGAAAACAGCAGAATAATTCAGCGCACGCACCTTGTGATGAAATAAAAGTAGATGAGCTCAAACTGTTTACAACACATCAGCCCTAACATCTATGTAAATATATTTATTTCACTTTAAATTGTCCAATATCAACTACAACTACTGTCTGTACATCCACAGGTGCTTTTGTGCTGCAGTTTTCCAGCTTTTCTCCTGTAAATCCTGTTTTCTAGTTTTTTTTCAGCATCCTGTTGTGCACACAGAGCAGCAGCTAACCCGCTAACAACCCCATGGTGTTAAGAGAGAAAAGTACTGACAGATGCTGATTCTGAGGACGTCTACAGTACCTGAAACATGACGCATCATTCATGTGCTGAGCAAAACACACACAAAGCAAATGTGTTAAGATCGTATCTGTTGTGTATCCTGCTGTGATATGAACAGAAAATACATGTCAGCTGTTTTTTTCTAAACATTATTATGCGTGCACGTAAAAAAGACACAAGCTTGACTTTTGCAGTTCCTCAAACGTCCACTTGAGGCTGGCTACAGAACGAGTCAGTCTCCATAAGTCCCCATGTTAAAACTTCACAGCAGAAATAAACATGTTTACAGCCTGGTACAAGAAACTGTTTTAGGTCTCTAGAGCTAATTTCCCTATTCATGATCAACTTTAAAGCTTGAAGTTATGTATAATTAACAGCATGGCCGCTTTGATTGACAGGTGGGTGCTGTTACAGGTGGCTGGTTGCCTCAGATCCACCAGTGATCCACATGTTTGCCAATTTTTAGATTAGCCGGAAGGTGGAAGAGGCAGGACTGCCAAGATGACCGCGGTCAGAGTCACTGGCTTCACAACAACGGCTCTTCAGAAACCTGTAGTTGACAGTCACGGATACGACGTCCATTCTTTAAACTGTCACTGATGTTCCTGCATGCATTGTTGGTTTTAGTCTTTTTATGGGATTTGTTGGTAATAAGAAATATATACACATAAACAAGCCATATGTTTAAAGGAATAACTTGTCTTGCTGAAAGCTAATAAAGGCGACTCACCAAACATCTTACAAGAATATTTCATTCAAATACACGGCAACAAAAAAGAGATATTATCCTCTGAAGTGATAGACTCAGTATCTTAAAGAACATGACGCTGATGCACCTGCTGTGCAGCTCCACGTCTACAGTAAGTTGGTGCAGATAGCAACGAGGCAAAATCAATCTCGAGAGTTGTTGAAACTGTGGCATAATTGGCCCAAATTACAAATAAAACAACCTCGACATCTCGAGCTGACAAAGGAAGCTGAAATATTCTTTCATAAGTAAGAATTAAGCAATGCATCGCCAGCGTCTTCTCCATTAACGAGCAGAAAGCTCCTTCAAAAAAGGAAATAAAGATCCACTTCTGCGCGGTCAAAGATGTGCTCGCACAGCAGCATAAAAAAATATGCAAAGGAAAACAAATACAGAGTACACACAGTATCTACCACAGGCCTATAATAGTCCCAAGATAACATCAAGAGAGGCAGAGGAGGACATCTGGAAGACAGATGAAGATACTCCACCTGTCACCATCAAAGATCGCCACAACAAAGAGAGATAAAGATAGCCCACCTTTCTGAGCTGAAGATAGCCTGATATAGAACCAAAGAGATGCTTTAACCCTTTTTCTTGAGCGTACATACATTTGCTGCTTCAGTGACACGACTCCTCTGTTTTCTTTTTTACGTGGAAGTCGACCAAATATGACGGTGTCGCACTGCCTTGCTCAAAAGCAAACCGCGGATGTGTGCAAGAGCAGCTGGTGAAATGTTACCAAGAGTGACAGTTATTCAACTTCATGAATATCAGGCGTTCGCTGACTGCATGCCAAACCCCGCACAGTCAGGCACAACAGGGCTACTTTTGAGAGAAGATTAAAAAACTGCTTTCCAAGAAAAGAGAAGATTTTTTTTTACTTCAAGCAAAGTTGTCGTTTTTGACTGTTTTTATCTTAAATACCGATTGACACGTTCTTGGCTTAAATCCCCCTTTTGAAATATTCAGTCTTGTATTTGATGTCTAATCTAATTCTGTGGTGGAATAATCTGAACAGAGAAACAGAGAGAGAGAGACAGAGAGAGAGAGAGAGAGAGAGAGAGAGAGAGAGAGAGAGAGAGACACACAGAGAGAGAGAGAGAGAGAGACACACAGAGAGACACAGAGAGAGAGAGAGAGAGAGAGAGAGAGAGAGAGAGAGAGAGAGAGAGAGAGAGAGAGAGAGAGACAGAGAGAGAGCATCGGCCAAATCCATCCTGTCTCAAACAGGCACTTTGCTGATGCAGTGAGGAGGGTGTGTGCAGCGGCAGCCGCATTAGTGTGTGGGTGGTGTGTGCAGTACATCTGCATGTGTGTGCTCACTTATTGCGTGTTTTCTCTGTCTGTTTCCGTGTGTGTGTGTGTGTGTGTGTGTGTGTGTGTGTGTGTGTGTGTGTGTGTGTGTGTGTGTGTGTGTGTGAATGAGGGGTGGGTTAGACAAAGACCTCTCCCATTCACAAAGTGAGCCATGTGGCGCTGGGCCGGTCCCTTTAAGAGGCATGTGTCAGAGTTTTCTACTAAGCCTGACTGCTGGAAAAAGGTGAGTGCTGATACATTATTCACAAGCAAGGACACACACACACAGACACACACACACACACACACACACACACACAGACACAAACCCTTTCTCTCTCACGCACACACACACACGCTACATAACTGAAGGACATGAGTTGGGCAGTCATGAGTGTGCTGAGCCACGGAGAAGTGCGCTCATACGCACACGTCGACAAGCAAAGTTGATCAGTATGTCAGTTGTACATGAATGAGCATCTATACATGCTTTTTACACACACACACACACACACACATATATATATATAGATATATATACACGCAGGCAGCAGAGGGGAGAAATACTCAGCCTTCTGTTATTCAGTGTGCATAATTTATAGCAGCCCCAGATCTCCCTGCTAATGACAGCACACTGGGGCATCTGCAGCACAGCAGCAATAGCAACAGCTAACTGGCATGGCTCTGTGTGTGTGTGTGTGTGTGTGTGTGTGTGTGTGTGTGTGTGTGTGTGTGTGTGTGTGTGTGTGTGTGGAGGTATAATGCTCTGTTGAGACAAGGACAGTGAGAGAGACAGAAGGAGAGAGAAACAGAAGAGAAAGAGACACACAGAGGGTGTCTGAAATAGACACAGATAACGCAACAAAGAGGGGAAAAAGGATGAGACAGACAAGTGAGGGACCTCTAACAACACACACACACACACACACACACACACACACACACACACACACACACACACACACACACACACACTCACTCAAGTCTTGTCAAGTCACCGATTCAACCGGTGAATCTCCCCGGACGTGTGTGTGTTCATATTAACACGACTTCAGCCGTAATCTGTTTTAATTAAAGTATCCACAAAGTGTTTTTTTCCTTTTCCGGCGTGAACATGTGACTCACACGAAGAGTCTCTCTCTCTCATCTCTGGCTACAGAGAAAACTGTTCACTGCAGACGTAGAAAAGAGAGCCGTAACGAAAGCTTAAATTCACCGAGATCGGGATTAACGACGAGCTCAAGGGTGTGGCCTTCGGTTGGCTACGTCTCCTGTTGCAAGGATTGTTCTGACATGATGCCCCCACGGCACAAAAAAAATCTCCTAATTCTTGGGATTTGGAGATCAATGCCACAGTGGGTTTTACCCTCCAGCTGTTGTACACACACACACACACACTGATGATGATGATGTGAGCCGTGAGCTCAGAGACGGCACGGTGCACGGTTAGCCCAGAAAAAATTATACCGCAGCTGATAAGGTGCCGGTGTTAGACACACAGTGTTCCGTGCACAGGTCAGGCAGTCAACATAGTCTCGTACGCATGCATACTAATCTGCAATTACACTTGGTAAACACATTTGATACCACTTATACATAATTATACACATTTTGCAGGCGCACGCACGCACGCACATCTACATAGGCGCAACTTCCAATCTAGCACAAAATCACAACCCTCAATTAGGTTCTTGATTTTTTTCGAGCGTTCTCAGATAGACATCACGGACGGCTCGGTCCGAATGATCACTTTAAAGGAACAGTTTGATAAATTAAAGAACATATAACTCTATGTTTGTGTGTTAGAGTGAGTGAAGCCTGGAAATGTGAAGAAACACAAACACAGGACTCCTCGAAAGCTTAAAAATATCTGGTGGATCTGGGTTGTTTTCAGGAGTTTATGAATTTGTTCAGTACATTACGACGCCTCGAGCTATAGCGCAGTTTGCCAGATACAGTTGGTGAGCACAAGTTTTGGTTTCGGAGGCACAGCAGTGCCAAACTTGGCAACTTCACTGTGACAAGAGGAGGATGCAGCGCTGCATAAATTGTTGTTTTTTTAACATTTCTGGCTACAAAAAAAAAAAAAAAGAGAGAAGCTGGTAGGCTAACTAACCGCCCAGCACAAAAAGCATAACGGATTTAAGGTAACGCCACAGTTATTTAGAGAATAGCAGTAAATTCACATTTAGACACCGACTCGATGTAATAAAACTATCCCTGAACTCAGCGTTCTCACTCTCAGCGAGCGGAAAAAATAATAAGACTGGTTATTATTAGAAGTTTTACAGTATGCATTATTGCGGCATCTATTTGTAATCTCAAAGCTAAAGATCTCTCTCTCTCTCTCTCTCTCTCTCTGTTTCTCTCCTCTGTGTGGCTGACTGACAGGAGGGCAGGCGAGAGCCGAACCACACACACACACACACACACACACACACACACACACACACACACACACACACACACACACACACACACACACACACACACACACACACACACACACACACACACACACACACACACACCAAGCTACAGTCAGCTACAGCATGAAGAGAGAGACAGGAAGAGAGTTGAGGTATGCAGCAGTGGATACAGCGTCAGTGACAGGAGCATGTTTGGGCATCAGATAAAGCTATTTTAGGAAAGAAACTGTCAATGTATCTCAAAAGGCACGCCAACAGCAGTGATCAGAGGAGACCCACGTTACGCTTCAGACCGCCTGGGATGTAAGATAGGATTGGTTTGTACTTTTTTTAAAGATGGGAGAATGAGTGAGCCGTCCACACACTTTGGTTACTTTCACTGAATAAAAAACTGAATGAGGGGAAAAAAGGGTGAAGGCCAGTCGAAGCTTCATACATGAGGTTTCAGTTGTACAGGACGGAACAAAGATTCACTATTGATTGCTCAACACTTTTCCTGTAGCCCTGAAGAAAGTCTGCGCTCCTCTTTCCACGTTCGCTGCTGCAGCAACCGGTTTCTGCAGAGCCTGATCTGCAAATTTCTCCTCATCAAGCCGGATTCTGTGGGTTTTTTTTTTTTGGTGTGGATTGGAAGAAGAGGTTATTGGATTAGCTATGGCAGAGTCAATAACATTAACAGTAAGAGAGAAACCTGACTGCTCTCGCCCCATTTAATCAACACCGGCTCTGCTTTTTGCAGGGTTCCCACTGCTTTTTCGAGAACAAATTCAAGCTCTTTTCAAGCACCTTCAAGCACCAGTTTTTCCATTTTTCCAGCACCTTTAAATAGGTAGCCTAGTTGTTTTTGCCATGATGGTCATGGGAAGCGCAGCGGTGCCACTGTATGGCATAATAATATGGGTCTAATTAGCATTATTTCATATGGTGGTAGATTGACTGTCTGATTTTTAACTAATTGTGAAATTTCAAGCATTTTCAAGGAATTCAAGCACCCGTGGGAACCCTGTTTTTGGAATCTGGAATCTTTTATAGTGCAACAAAAAAAAAAAAGATTTACTGTCTCATAACTTCTCTCACAGCGAGGGGTGTAAATGTCAACATACACTGACAAAAAGTCTGAATCAAACCTCGAGACAATAAGAGAATAACCAGTTGTTAGCTTTACATTCATATGATGTTTTTTTATTAGAGATAACAAAGCTAAGAAATGTGATTTATTTAGCCCAGAAATATCAAGAACGGGTCTCGGAATTTCAGAAACATAGGAAGCGATGTAGCTACTCAGTTTTAAAGGGCTGCTGCACCTCGGCGCTGTGGCGTTTTACCACAATAAACACAACAAATAGTAAAGTACCATTATCCGCTTTATGTTTGGCTCTCCGGTGTTGCCGTGGCGAGTTCTCTCTCGCTCGTATTCAAACAGATAGCGTGTGCTGTCTGTCTTTGTTAAGCTGAGCTGCAGTGTTCCGGTTCATTAAGGAAAATCTAGAGCTGCATCCTCTATCTGTATCCATTCACATCTCCAGCTGGGTTGTCAAAGCGGGTGATGGGTGGACAGGTGTGTGCCTCCATTCAGAGTCTGTAAAACACTCTGCTGTGACACAAGCACATATTTTTTAGACACTGATATTAGTAACTGTCGTCCGAAGCGGCGCTGTGATTTACATGCGTTGATGGAGATCTGTAGGGGCGTGTACAGGAGTAGGCGTACCGACAGTTCTTCTGTGATTGGCCGGCTGTGTTTGGACTCCGTTTGAGATTGGTTATCCTCAGGGTGTGTGTCTGCAGACACACCCACCGGCCCATCTCTCTAAGCTAAGCTGCAGTTACTTCACTCTCTTCCTCTCTCACAAATTAAACTCTCCTTTACAGTATCCCCCCTCGTGCACAACTTCAAGCTGATCGCTGGCCAACCCGGCTGTAGCTCATCCACTGGCTGCTCTGACATTACTGCATCCACCCGGTGAAAAGAGTCAGTGTAGCCCTCCGGAGTGAGCCACATATATATATCCTGATGTAGTCCTGGCCTGATAAGCCTGGCCTTATTGTGTGTTTGTGATGCAAACAAGCAGACGTGTGAAGAGTTACAAGGTGCGTCCTTTAACCTCGCTACCTCTGGGCTTGGATTAGCACTTTGAGTGCTCTCGTGGCCATTCAGAGGCTACTGGTTGCCACAGTGAGTCTATGGTGTCACCACACACTCTGCAGTGGCTAATTAGGTTGTGTATCTGGCTTTTGGTGTGTGTGTGTGTGTGTGTGTGCCGGGTGAATCAGCTCATAAGTGGGTATTCTCCTCTCCTGAGCTTATCCCTGCCTGGAAAAATGTGTTTCAGACTGAAGCCTGATTGCAACAGCACTGTCATAAATAAATGACTTGATAATTTTAGCATGTCACAGAGGTAAAAATAGAACATCACGTTGTGAGCTCAAACGCCGGATGAACCCTTTGTTAAGGAGTTTCTTCCTGTTTAACACTTTGCACACACACAGGAAATAATGAAGAATTTTTGCATTTGAAAAAAAAACGAGTCACGTCACAAAGATGAAGGTTTACCAGTGGCACACATGCACGGTTAAGATCCTCTTTTTTGTGCAGTTGGGTGAATTGTTGCCTCCACACAGCACACAGTAGTAGATGGCACCAATTGTAGTTACATCATCTCAGAAAGCGGTGTAGCACTTTAAATAGTGAAAACACGACAGTCTGTGTGTCTTTTTAGAGGCTGTTATTAAAAGATCTGAGAGGCTTTTGCAGCTAGCGAATTGAATAATACACAAAATACATGAATCACAGTGTCCGAGACAGCTAATGAGGTAATTCTTTGGTAACAAAAGGGCTCGATTCAACTCTTTGAAATGTGAGAAAGAAAACACTCATCGACGGTCGCAGGTCTTCTGGTGTCGTGTTCGGATTGTTCATCCCGGAGACTCTTGAGCTAACAGAGTTTGTTGCAGGCCTTCCTGCTGCACACAGTTTTAAAAAAATAAATAAATAAGACGTTTATCGTCAAAGGGGAGTTTCTGCTGTTGCAACAAGTTGAGAGATTTGAACTGTTACCACCACCCACAGACTGTCACTGCAGTCGGTCAACGTCGGCACCGGCAGGACTGTGCCACAATTTTTTCCACCACCAGGTTCGACGTTTAATGTTGGCTGAAGGCGACTGTACAAAGTTTGGAAAGGAGGTTACCTCAAGACAAGGTTGCTGTCCCTGATTCCCATCACATGCTCTGCTAAACTCACACACACACACACACACACACACACACACACACACACACACACACACACACACACACACACACACACAGGCTTACAACATGCATGCAGACCACTTCACTGTAATGATGTGATGATGCAGATCTTGCTGGAAGTTTTAGTATCCATCAGGATGAAGCTGCTGTTTGGGGGGGTTTAAACCTCACACACACACACACACACACACACACACACACACACACACACACACACACACACACACACACACACACACACACACGTTTCCTGCCATGCTTCTCATTTCATTATGGGTGACCGGGTTATGCAGGGATTGAAGTGTCAATTGGCACCGGCGCGCATTCATGCATGCATGCATGCATATGCGTGTGTGTGCGCGCGCGTGTGACATTATTATATAGACTGCACACGCGCACGCGCAGCCAGAGAGCAGTGACTGTCTCCTTACATCACTATGGCAGTTTCACTGGCCCTTATAGTGCGGTGTGTGAATGCACGGCAGGTAGAACAGGCGAAAAGCCTTAAACTTACCGCAGTCCTCGCACAACACTCTCTCCACATCCTTCTTCAGCTCCGGCTCGCTGGCGTCCACAGGGGCGTACGATGCCTTGAATACCAAAGGTTCGGCGGTCGGGTCCATGAAAAAGATATATCTGTGGTCCTTCTCCACCGTGGTGCACGGGGCCTCGGAACCGAAGTCCCCGACGGTCACGAGCTGCTCCCTCTCGAGGCCGCCGCTGTTGACGGGCCACACGTCCAGCACTTTGACATTCACACTGTAGGGCTCCCGGGAGGAGACGTTCTCCGGGGAGGAGCGCACCTCGCCCTCGATGACCACGGTTGATCGGTACGCCTGGTCCTGGAGGGAGTTGAGACTCGGGGCGTAACAGGCGAAGGAGACCCCGATGACCAGCATGGAGAAATGCACTGGATCAAGCCTCATGCCGTCAGCCTGTGCTGTGCTGCAGTGCTGCTGGGCGGCGGAGCGAGCTGGAAGAGAGAGACGGCGGCGAACGGGCTCCGGCAGAGCAGGCAGGGCAGAGCGGCAGACCTTGTGGAAGTGTCCATGCCATCTGTGTCTGCCGCTGCTTTCCCCATACGGCTGCTGGCCTCGGATGGGGGGACACACCAGCCTAGGAACCGGAAACGGCCCGCTTCTTCTGCATGCTTAAAAATGTGATTGCTGCATTCTCCTTCACCAAACCACCCTCCCCCTCTTATCTCCCCTTTTCCTGAAAGGCAAAACAAGACTCGTAAATTAGCCTCCTTTCGAGTCCAGGGCTGAAACCTCTCTCTCTCTCTCTCTCTCTCTCTCTCTCTCTCTCTCTCTCTCTCTCTCTCTCTCTCTCTCTCTCTCTCTCTCTCTCTCTCCAGCTAATAGGCTAGCATCGCATGGGTGGGCGCATTGCCCCTCTCTCTCTCTCTGGAAAGGGAAAAAAAAGCAGCTCGCTTCTTGCGCGTACAGGGGGAATCACACAAGAAACGATACGCACTCCACGCACACGCACACACGCAAAGGCAAGGTCGGGTCCTTTTTTTTTATCCACTTATTTCGGTCCCCTCCTCCTCCTCCTTCTCCTTCACCTCCTCCTCTCCTCCACACTCCTCCTGTGAATTTGAAAAAAAAAATTGGAAAAGAAAAGAAAAAAGAAAAAGAAAAAAAGAAAAACGGGAACAGACGGACAGGGTGATGAGATAGCAGCAGCGGTTATCCGGTGAGGCGATGCAACAGTAGCGCGCACCCTCCAGCCGCGTCCCCTGCGCCCCTCATCAAACGCGAGCGGCGGCTTACGTGAGCAAACATCACCTGCCCGGTCACTGGCGTCGGCTCCGCCACGTCCTGCGCAAACACCCTAATGACCCGGGCACCCACCGACCCAACCAGCATGTGACCATGCCGGTCGACTTGTGTTGGGGGGAAAAGAAAAAAACCCTCTGCGGGGTGGTGGTAGGTGGTGGTGGTGGTGGTAGGTGGAAAATCACGCACGCAGAGTGCACAGACACAGAGTGTGCGTCTGTAAGCCAAGCCCTGCACGGCGCCCACTGTGGATCTCCAGTGCAAGAGGTGCAAAGAGAGGCTATAGGCGACTACTACACACACTGCGGATAGTTGTTGCGATGACTAACGCTGCGAAATTCTCTCAATGGATTCCTCAGCATGGCGAAAAAAAAGGAGAGAGCACTTCGGCTTTAAATGCCCTCAGACATGCACACGCTGCAGGAGAGCACACCCAAAAACATTCCCCAGCACTATTATTCGAGTCATTGCAGTTCACTAATATTGCCCTGGGATACTGTACAGCTTTAACGACTCTATGGCAACACGTGGGGGCACCAAAAAAACCTGCAAAGACTTCAATCTTTTTTATCCAAATCCTGCACAGCTACAGCTAATAAAACCACTTTTCTCATTGAGTACACCTCCACCAATGAAACGAGAGCTTTGCACGATATGCTTTTTTTTTTTTAATGGTGACCACAAGTACCCCCCCTTCCTCCTCCTCCTCCATCCATAGCAAAAAAAAAAAAAAACACAGCACCTGCCTCCATCTCTGTATCCATCAATCAGACCATTCATAAGATTTTTTTCTCCCCCCACCCTCCACCCCTCTTCCCTGTGAGGAGCCGTGCTGCCCTTCGTTAGAGGTCAGAAAGCGTTTCATTGTCCACGCTGAGAAAGGTATAAAAGATAATGTCATATAGGGGACACCTCGGACAGGTTCTTTCTTACTATAGATGACTAGAGATGATAAAGGAAGCCATTTCATCACAGTATGGACCTCCATCCACCCGTTTCACCATCAAGCAAAGGGTCACATCAGGGACCAGGTGCTGAGAGCCCCTGACAGGTTTAGTGCTCAGGTCCCAACAGGCCAATCACATGACTGAAGGCCACGGTGCAATGAAGGGGACGTCTCCTCGAAGCTCGTGTCCTTCTTTCCTCTAATTTATTAACCAAAGAGCCAAAGAGGCGACCTCTTTCACCGGGCTTCAAACTCTTTATTAGTGGGATTGTCGACCACCACAGCTTCAAAGTGTGTGTGTGTGTGTTATCTGTCCTGTAACCCACTGGTCCCCAACCACCGGGCCGAGGACCAGTACCGGTCCGTGGGTCATTTAGTACTGGGCCGCACATAAATATATAAACATATGTATAAATGTTTTATTTTTAAAAATGGCCAGATTCTTTCCCAATTACATCCGTCTGTGCCTCAGGTCAAGACGCTTGTCTCGGTCACGTGATACGCGCGTTACCCCAGTTAAGCCCTCAAAGCAAAAATTTGTAAAAACAAACGTCTTTGTAAAGCTTCTTCAGCGACCAAAACTAAATCACGGAATAGACTGGACATAAGGAACACACTTCGGGTGTCATTGTCTCCTATTACTCCTAGCTGGGACCGCTTCGTTGCGGAGAAACAAACTCAGGGCTCCCACTAATTCAGCGTAATGGTGAGTTGTATTTTTATGCCCTTTATATTTGTTTTATGCCGGTCACATCATTTTATTTTGTCGTATTTACCCCCCCACACCTTGAAGGCCGGTCCGTGAAAATATTGTCTTACATGAGACCGGTCCGTGGCGCAGAAAAGGTTGGGGACCGCTGCTGTAACCCACCCCCCACCTTCTTCTTTCCCTCTGCCCACTCATTCACCGATCTGTCTCTCCTTTCATTCATTCAGTCGCTTGTGCTTTCCCACTCGGAGGACCTCGCGCACTATTTAAGTATTTCCAAATTAACCTTGAAAGCAAATCATTTGTTGACAAAGCGAAGGGGAGGAAGAAACGATTTCCGCTGACTTGACCCCCGGAGGAGGACTGCCTCTATGATTCCCCTGACACTCGTGCTGAACCTGTGGGAATTATCAGAGTGGCTGGGCAACGGCGTCTCAGCGGGGTGTTGATGAGGTCACTCAGATTAGCCTTCTCACGACAGACTTCCCCTCCAAACTGGTGATGCTCAGTCTCGTCTGTGAGGCTTGTCTTAGTGACACAGCGGCCCTCTTTATTACAGTTATATGTCTTCGTACAGTTGTCCCAGATTTCCTCTTTGCAGTCCTCTTTCCCTCATTTCCCAACATCAGCGGTAATACTCATGAGCAAACTCAAATCCCACCATCCGGGGAGCACGGTGGAAATGTCTGACATATTTAACCTTTCCATTTCAGGTTAACTCCCTTCTTCACAGCTCATCCCTCAATTCAAATATATACAGGGTTAAATTAATGTTAGGGCATTTAATTATAGGCGTATCTGATGCTTGAGTGTTAGACTTTATATGTTTTGTGTCATTATTCGGCCTATGGGGTGAATCGTGTTATATAAAGGCTGATCCAGACAGAAAAGTTTACAATTAAAGTGTATGGTGGTGTATTCCTTTTAATATAAACATGTTTAAACCCAATAAAATGTTCAATTAACATCCATCTATTGGCGCACATCGTTCTTTTACGTGAGGGTTATGGTTCATGAGGGCCGCAGATCTCTTAACTTCACCTAAAACATGTTGTTGCTGTTGTTGTACCTTATATCACCTTTAACAGGTGGAACAGAGAACCCACGCAGACACGTTGAGAACATGCAAACTCCAGACGTTAGAGTCCATGAAGGCCGCAGATCTCTTCCCCTCACCTGGAACGTGTTGTTGTTGTCGCTGCACCTTATTCGACCTTTAGCACAAAAGTCATCTGAAAAAAAAAGATACATGTAGAGCTTTATAAATGTTGCAGCAAAAATATGAACTGGTTTCTACTTTCTATGTACATTTAATGTGTGTGTGAATTCACACAGTGCTTTCTTTGTTTTTGGCAAGTTGATGGGACGAGATCGAAGTTAAAAAGTTTTTTCACTGATGAACCAGGGTCAGTGAGGAAGGAAGGGGAGGAAGCCGAAGTACCCGGAGAGAAACTCCACGCAGGGTTCATGAAGGCCGCAGATCTCTTAACCTTACCTGGGACGTGTTGTTGTTACTGCTCTCATCTTATACGACCCTCAACGGGAGGACTCACGTCATTTCATGCATGTAAATTTATTTTTTTTTCTGACAATTTGATGGCGCAAGATCAACTGTTGCTCATAAAGTTGGAATAACATATTTTTTTTACCTCTTCTCATGAAATGATTGTGATTTATTCTCGATCGATAAACTTTATATCTGATCGATCTCTTGCAAACACATCACAGTGAAAATGAACCCGATGAGTATAAATAAGAATTTAAAAAAATGAATGTGTCCTAAAACAAAATTATTCCAACTTTATGGGTGACAGTGTATGTTTTTTTTTTTATTTCTGGCACTGGTGATAGTCGAAGATAGAAATTAAAGCTATTTAAAACTTACAAGAAGATATTTCACTCAGTGAATGGAGTTAAAACTGCTTAAAAACACTCGACTGAGAATGATACAGTTTAACTGGATAATACAAACATACATCTCTCCTGTACAATTAAATAAATTTGATCCTGATATACTTGATCTATGTCATAAGTGTAACCCTGTACCTTTTTGCTCTAAGTATTTTGGGCATTTATCCAGATGACTGTACTTTATCCTGTAAGGGAAGAAAAAAGGTTGATCTCTGTTTACTACAGGCCAAACGATGTATTGCATTGTGTTGGAAAAATGTTGGTTGCCCCTCTTTTAACCACCGGTTAAATAACTTAGAGGCTAAAGAGGGCTTCTGAATTTTACAACATTTGAAAGTTATTTCTGGAACTGTTAAGAAATTGAGATATGGAGGAAGCAGTGGGAGAATAAGATAATGAAAATATAATATAATTTGTTGTGACCTAATATTCAGTGCACAGTAATTTTTTGACAAATTAGTGCAGTTTCATTTTTTTATTTTATTTATTTTTTATTTTTTGCTTTAAACATTTCTTTAATTATTCATTTATTTTTGTCCTTTTCAGCATTTTTTAATTATTATTTTCATTACTGCCATATGTTAAGGATGTTTAGGATGTTTTACCTGTTGGATGTTGTTGTATTAACACAAAAAAACAATAAATATATGTTTGTTTATTTATTTATTTGTCTATTTTCACCAATTAACCTATTAAGTGCATGCCTTTGGACTGTGGGAGGAAGCTGGAGAACCCGGAGAGAACAGACACGGAGGAGAACGTGCAAACTCCACAGACCCTGTGAGGAGACTACTGCACCACCACCACCACCACCACCACCACCACCACCCTTTCACAAGTCCAATCACAGGATAATGATTCATGATGCTTCACAGTGTATCAGCCTCCTCCCTCACACCCCCACACACAGCTCCTGTCATCTGCTGTTCATTCATAAGTTTCTCCTTCACCCTGCTCCCTCCCTCCTCTATAGGGACTGTCTAGGGGTCCCTGTCCATGGTGCTGAAAGCCCCAAACAGCTGTCCGTGGTGCTGAAAGCCCCAAACCAAATATCCACGTATCCATGAGTCTGGCTCCTGTTCTGCCTTTTAATAGTTTTCAAAGTGTGTGCAGACAGGTGTGATCTTTATTGGAGTGCAACCCCTCATCCATCTATCTATCTATCTATCTATCTATCTATCTATCTATCTATCTATCTATCTATCTATCTATCTATCTATCTATCTATCTATCTATCTATCTATCTATCTATCTATCTATCTATCTATCTATCTATGTAGATGTTGTACTGCAGTGTTTCAGGCTCACATGGGTGGGGGTTAACTTTCACTTGAAATACACCGCTCCACTAAAGGCTGGAGTGGAAATCCTTGCAAAACGTTGCAAAGACAGCGTGGGGTGTCTTGAACGCAGCCCTGCTCGGAGTACTACAGTAACACTGACTACAGTTGCTTTCATTTTTTTTTCCTCCTTCCTCCTCTCTCTCCTCTCGCGATAGAGCGGCGGAGTGGTTTGACGGGCAGTCGAGGTTGCAGCAGGCAGAGGGAGACGGTGGAAGGTAAAGCAGGGAGGCAGCATCATGGCGGACAGAGACAGTGGCAGTGACCACGGAGGGCCCACCGCAGGCCCCGGCTCGCTGCCCCCGGGTGCGATGGGTGCCATGTCCCGGCTGCAGCACGACACCGAGGAGCTCGCCTCCAAGCGCGTCGACATCCAGAACAAGCGCTTCTACCTTGACGTGAAGCAGAATGTTAAAGGCCGCTTCCTAAAGATAGCCGAGGTCGGGGCTGGGGGAAACAAGAGCCGCCTCACTCTCTCCATGTCGGTCGCGGTGGAGTTCCGCGATTATCTCGGGGACTTTATCGAACATTACGCCCAGCTGGGCCCGACCAACCCGGACATGGTGCAGGATGAGCCCCGGCGGGCGCTCAAGAGCGAATTCCTGGTGCGGGAGAATCGGAAATATTACATGGATCTGAAAGAGAACCAGAGGGGGCGGTTCCTGAGGATCCGGCAGACCGTTAATCGGGGGCCCGGATTGGGAAGCGCGCAAGGCCAGACCATCGCTCTGCCGGCGCAGGGTCTCATCGAGTTCCGCGACGCTTTGGCCAAACTCATCGACGACTACGGCGTGGACGAGGAGCCGGCGGAGCTCCCGGAGGGCACCTCGCTCACGGTCGACAACAAGCGCTTCTTCTTCGACGTGGGCTCCAATAAGTACGGGGTCTTCATGCGGGTCAGCGAAGTGAAGCCCACGTATCGGAACTCCATCACGGTTCCGTGCAAAGTGTGGTCCAAATTCGGCAACACCTTCTGTAAATATGCGGAGGAGATGAGGAAGATCCAGGAGAGGAGTAGAGAGAAGCGGGCCTCGGAACTGCTACCTGAGGGCCCGCACGGCGGGGATGACGGCGACGATGACTGACGCGGAGACAGAGACGGAGAGAGAGAGAAGACGTGAGACACCGAGACAAAACTGAACCATGAGAGAGAAAACCGAGACTTTTAACTGTAAAATAGAAAGAGAAATTTCCAAGGGAATCACCCGACACACACAACCTCCACAGACATGGCAGCACCTCTGCTGTCTCCTCGCTCATTTTACTGGATGTCACCCCACTTACCACCCATGTAACAGTAAGCCGCTGCTATTCAAGGATTGAACTGTAAGATATGAACTTGTTTCCTACTTGATTTAAAAGAAGAAAAACAAAACGACAATGAACAGAGTGTTTATATCTCTATCAAACGACAGATTTTGCACACATCAAAAAAAAAGAAGCTATTTCGAGATGAGATTTTCAAAAAGTGGTCATATGCTAAAGATTTAAATCCAACATAAGAAAACCAGAGGTCTATTATATGAAATGATCATGTAGAACGAATATTTGACATCAGCACAAAGAGAATATATTATGGACTTTATGAGAAACCAAAATCTGATACCAGATGTATAGTTTATTATAAAACAAACAAAAAAAAAAGGTACGCAGAAATATAAATATGAAAGCGCTCTTTAAATAAAAAGTGTATGAACGCAGCACTCACAGGCCTGTAAACACCTGTCAGCATGCGTGTGTAAAAGGCTCATGTTTTGAAAAAAGAAGTTTGGCAAAGTTAGGCTATTAGTCTTTATAAATATGACCTGAACAGTAGTACGGCTATAAAACGAGAAGCATTTCTAAATCACGCCATTGTTTGGAAATGTGGAGACTTCTTTAACGAGTTGGAATAGCCTATTTTGTGCGCCTCAAACAAACAAACAAACAAACAAACAGACAGACAGACAGACAGACAGATGGGATAAAACTCTTTATCTCGGAGCTACTATACAGGATATCAACCCTCTTGCACCATGTCCATATAAACTTAAATGAGAAAAAAAGTGCTAACTTAGATGTACTAATTATGATTTTGTGAATCAGCTGTAAAAAAAAAAAAAAAGAAGAAAAAAATCCTTATTAAGATACCCACGTTTTCTGTGGGTTCAGTTTTTTCTGTTACTTTTTGTTTAGTTTTTATTTTAGTTTTGTTTTTCCTCTGGGATTTGGGGGTGGGTGTGGGGTGGGGGATGCAAAAAAATATATAAATCAAGGCCCACTCGTTGGGGGGGGGTTAAACAAACAAACGGACAGACAAAAAAAAAACACAAAGACGCGTCTGCGCAGCGCGCGGCGAGGCAACGCATCCTCTCTGACGTCAATACGACCCGTGCCTTATACACTCCACTCGTTTACGTGTTCTCACGTGGATGGTCTGTGACCTCGACCGCTGTACGTTTTCATTTTTACGAGTGCTGTCAATGTAGGCCCGAAATATGTACTCACCACGGCAAGCGGGATTCACTCGAAACACACACACAGACACAGAAACACACACATATAAACACACACACACACACACCGTTGCCGCAAGTGCGTGGAGCATGGCAAAAAAAAAAGTAAACGCTGAAAAAGAAAAAAAGGTTGCCGGGAAGCTCAGGGGACCGCGATGGTAGTGGGCAGAAGCAAAGCTGGAAAGAAAGATAAAGACGTACGCTCTGTGGGGTGAGGTGGTCGGGGGGGGGCCCCGGTTTGTTACAGCACCCCAGAGCCCTAGAATCCCTAGCAGCACTCCTGGCAATGGTGGTCTCTCGCAGAGTAGAGAGATGTGTCTTCCTGGAGCGGGAGAAAGACCCAGGACGACAGCCACGCCGTGTGGCAGCACTGGGTCAGAGACAGAGATTCATCCGGAGATGTTACAGGTGGTTTTGCACACCATATGCACCATGATGTAAAAAAAAAAAAACAACAACAAACAAACGAACAGCAACAGAAACAAAAAAAAAGCGACTGGATGAGGCTATTCGTCTATTCGTCAGAGCTGAGATGGATGCTGTTAAAGAGCCAGCCAGGCCAGCCGGCCGGTCCCGTGTCGTCAGTGTGAGTGCAGTTCAGTGGATGTAGAGGCCTATCAGTGCAGGGCCGAGGCAGTATCTATCTCTTTATGGTGCTATAGCCCCTTGATCGCTCCATGGGGGGCCTCGCCGCTCAGAATATGTCACGTTTTTGCATTATTTTTAAGTTCTCTTTTCTCCACGTTTATGTTTGTCCAAAAAAAAAAAAACATGTCAGGTTTCTCCCTCCCAGGCAGAGAGGACCAGGCAAGTGTAGGACTCTTCATATTAGTGTGCAATATTGTGGACGTGCCAATAGCGGCATTGTATCACGTGTATAGACTATAAAAAGAAAATGTATAGGCTATGTGATCGGTAGATATTTTTGAAAGCATGGCGATGAGGTTGATGCATCTGCGTTATGTTATTATTTCTGTTTTTTTCCGAAATGTGAAGTCTTTTTCTTCTCAAGCACGAGCAGAGTTGTGGGGGGTCAAGACTAGGTAGTACTGTCACGTTCTGTAAACCAGTAGGCTGCCTTGTCCCGTCTATCAGTGCGCGTAAACTAGTTCGGGTGTTTCACGTCCCTTTACCGAGAGTCGACCCCTTTCCCCTCCTCGTACACGCACACACAGTCAGCGACCTCGAAGCGTCTCCGTGTCAGCCTCTCTGCAGTGAGAGCGGCCTACGCAGAAGTTGAATAGTATCTTGGCTGAAACACACACACACACATATACACAGTCTCTCCCTGTTGAGGCCCCATGTTGCTATCTGAGTGTTTGGGAGGCCTCTAAAGTATTTTGAATGGTGTCTAGAACTGCACAAGGCCTCCTGTCATTGGAAGCCAGGAAACTGTGTGTATGGAGTCTAAGCTTGACCTCTCTCTCTCGCCTGGGACTGCCGATTGCAGGACAGGTGAACTGCCATTTGACTTTGTCTGCGGTTTCACTCGAGTTAGGCGATAGCGATCGGGCCGCAGCACGACCCCAAAGGACAGGGGGGGTTTGTTGTTTTTACAACGAGGATGTGTGCAGGCTCCGATCCTCTTCCCCCTTACTCAGCATCCAAATTCCTAAATACGCCCCGCCAGAGACACACAGTCTATTCCTTCTTTTTTTTTTTGACCCGATCGACCTCTAGGCTTAAACACAGACGTGCTACTTAACAATCAATATGCTCCAAGTAGTTAGCGATCAGCTTTATTTAAATCAGGTCGGCCTACAACAGCTTAATGCGGACTGAGCCTGGTCACAGGCCCCCACGTCAGACTGGCATGCCATCTAGGTGGCACAAAGGGGAAATACAGACTGCATGGCTGCAGCTTTAGAGGCCTCGGCTGAATAAAAGCTGTTAATGTAGTTACAGACTGGGGCCTGCCAGACATGTGGGATAAAGTCGAGGCTAGACTGAAGCGAGAACTCCCCCCTCCCGAAGCACACCTGGGCCTATCGGACGTCCTCGAGAGGAATTGATCTGTGTTCGATTGGGCATGCCTGCATCGACAGAGCCAAAAACAAAACAAAAAAATGTTCCAGAAATTCCCATCTGTTCCACGCTGGACGTTCTTTGGCCCTGGTTTGTTTGAGTGCTGGTGAAAGGCCTGATGAAGCCTGGCACCGCACCGCAGGGGCTTACCGGCATCAGCCTACCACGACCTACTGACCCAGCTGTCAGACAGATCCAGTTAGGACTTTCCTCTCTGTTTCGGAGAAGAACAGGAAATCCCCCCCCCCCTTGTCTCTCTCTCTCTCTTGCAGAGATGATTATATTTCCACACACTGCCCTGTGAATTATAAAAAGCCTATTTCCATTAAACACACGTACAAGCCACCTATGACTATGTGCTCGGTAAAAAAAAAAAGCACATCTGAGGTCAATCTGAGTTCAACGTGAATCTGGACTGCCTGTTGTGATACAGCTCTTATTCCCCCAAAGTGTTCTAGCTTTAGCTTGATTGAATTTAGGCCTCCAGGAGGCTACATGCTACATGAAGACTGGAAATACAACACTTCCTTTTTGTTTTCCTCTTTCTCTAATGGCCAAATATAAGGAGAGCCCTCGTAGAGTTCACCTTGTGAATGCCTCACTCTGTGAAAACGCACACATTTTCTTAAAGATTCAAATGAGGGGAGTCGTTTTTGTTACTGACCAGGTGATACTGGATCAGTTTTTTTTTGTTTTTTTTTAGCGCAGAACAATTCAGTTGTGAAACATGACTCGTCCATTTGGGGTCTGAGTTACAGTGGAAGAAGAAGAAGTAGGGGAGAGCAGGAGGAGGAGGGGTGCTTGTGATTTTATTTTTTTTTTTGCTGGAAAACGGTGTGATCGAATCTCGTGTCACACGGCGGAAAAAAAAACAAACCCCCGAGTGACCTTGCAGCCATGTTGTGCCCAACATTACACGGTCATCCATTTACTGGGACTCGAATGCAAAACGCTAGGCGGATGTTTCATGTCTTGTTTTCTGTATGAAGCGGGGTTGATGGTGCACTGGAGCTGTTGGCATCGATGAGAATCAGGGTTTGTGATACAGCGGCAGCCATCGTAGCATGACAACGTTATCCTGCCTTTTTTGTCCGTTAAGCTTCTTCTTTCGGTGACCGGATCATTCCTTGCACATTTAAAAAAATCAAAAAGTGCAGCAGTCGCTACTTGTTGCAGGTACTCAAACACAGGCTGCTATGATGGCTACTACATCTGCTTGTTCCTCCTGTCTTGAAACGGGGACATTATTCATGTTTCTGACTGCATTGCCACATTGACATGACTTGTCACGGAAAACTTCCACACACACACACACACACACACACATAAATGTGGACTGTGGCTTGCCGCCTCTACCAAATTAAAACAGACTGAACTTCTACAAGGTGTTCCAGACAACCAAATCTGCTCTGTTTCTGGTTTCAGTGTTGTAGTCGTTCATTGGCCATTCCTGGTTAATCACACAGCCAATCGCAGCCTCTGGTCAAAGCCAAGCACTATATGACTCATCACAAAACCACTGACAGAGGAGCTCATTCAGCACGTCTTCTGTTTGCACACGCACCGAGCAGTAGGGTCCATCATGTTCGCAGACTGTATAGGCTACTGTTGTGTATAGTTATAAAGACGTTCTTTGAAATGTTTTGAAAATGTTGGGAAATGGATCCTGGATTTTAAGGGGTGGGGTCAATGCACAATGGACATATCCCATGTCACCGTTTGGTCTAAATCCCTTTACCATCCCCATATGAGATAATATGTTGTATCTTTCAAAAATATTTTATCTGTGGCGTGTGTGTGTGTATATATATATATATATATATGGTTTGTTATATATGATGCTCCTCCTTTCAGAAAAATATAACATGTAAACAGGAAAAACATATTGCTGTTTTTTTCCTTTGTATTTTATACTTACAGAAAGCATTGAGTAAAAATGGATAAATACTTGCACTTTAGATATATTAAGAAAAATAAAAATCTGCATATTATTTTTGATAGGGATCTCACATTCAAAGAGTATAAATTACAGGCTTTGTGACTATTGCTGGACAGAGATGTATTGAGTTCTACTTATTGAAGTATATTTTGTCTGTGTGTCAGAAGGTTTACTAAAGTAAATTGCATGATAAAGTAGTGCTACACCGATATTGTTCTTTTTTTAGTTGGTAAAAATGTCTGAAAACTGTGATAACAACCCTCTTGAAACATGTTTAACCTCTCCTCAACCCCTTCTAGAATATTTCTTACTGAAATATGGCCTTTCCTGACTACATGACGATGGTGCTTACTTTGGCTTTGACATCAAGCTCATCCTATACATCTCAGACATCATCATAACTCGCGTCTTTACACTTCATTACTTTCTGTTATGTACTCTCACTACCTTATTAAATTTCCGTTGATGGCAAAAAAAAAAAAGAAAAAAGGGTGTGCTGTTTTGTACATTGCTGTTTGTTTTAAATGTTGGGGGAGCCTTGTTGTCTGAAAAATGACTAATCGCGCAATAAAAAGTCATTCCACACGGCGTCCCTGTCTCTGCGCAACTGTCTCAACACTACGGTCGACCACGTTCAGCAGGGACGAGCTCCGTGAATGAATCAGAAAATTAAAGAGAAACGTATTAAAACCGTGTTTCTAAAACTTTTCAGAAAGAAAGAATTTGGCTCTCCAAGTGTTATGACAGAGGTTAACATGCAGTCGACCCTGTTCAGTTACAGTTTACACAGGAGGCAGTTCATTTGGTTAAGAAGACTGAACTGGAACAGAACCAGAACTAACCCGTGTGGAAAAGGCGTACTCCTGATCCTGACACTTCTGTTTTCGCTTCTGTTTTACCTGCAGGTCACATTTTTCTTGTCTTTACTATATATATATATATATATATATATATATATATATATATATATATATATATATATATATATATATATATATATATAGTAAAGACATATAAGAGACAATGAATGGGATGACCTGCCTATACTCGTGTAAAACTTTAGAGGGATTATCTCTGTCTGTTGTCCTTGGTGTATTAATGATTTTAAAAAGTCACAAACACAACAGTAGTAGTAACAGCAACAGGTCGGCGCACCTAAAGCAATAAAACTAAACGGTACCTCGTGTTAAATTTCAGCTATTGTGAACCAAACATTGCATTACAAACAGCAGGGAGTTGTGGGAACACATTGAACTTGAATAAGATTAAATAATTTAGTTGACATTATAAATTAGACATTGCTGATATGACTGACTCAGAGAATGCCTTGCCTGACACGTAACAGGCTGATTTAAATTTAACTTGTCATATGAAGAGATGACTTAAAAAAATACAGTTCCTCCTTTAAGAGTTTTGCAGTCATCTGTTCGGTATCATACTAATGCGATTACACTCGAAGGAGAGCGGAGTGTACTGGGGTTATTTTAAAAGCTTCAGGAGCAGAAACATCTTGTACTCACCTTCAATGTTGCTGAAGATGCATATGAAGACAAAAAGCACTTCTTAACGTGGAGGCGAAGCCGTGGATCATCAGGCGGACTGAATAACGCCTGGGTGCTCAAATAAGCCACCTGTGACAGCCCCCACCTGTCAGTCTGTTAATGATATGTAATTTTAAGCCTTGAACAGATGTGATGACAGTTGTCACGAATGGGTGAAATTAGCTATAGAGAGCAATATATTTTATTTCTAACATGATGGCTTATTAAGATTGACTCGTTCTGCAGCCAGCCTCAAGTGGACGTTTGAGGAACTGCAGTTTTTTTTGGCTTCACTTCACAGTCATGGAGGTTCCCGCTTTGTCTGGTCGCTACATAACCATATTTATAATTTTGTTAAATTAAATTAGCCAGCCGGCAAATTATCTTACACTTTTTATTCTGTTATCTCATAGCATGTTGATAAAATGAAAAGAATAAATCCTCCCTGACAATTTGCATGTTGCCATGACACAGCAGGAGAAACACAGGTGTTGCGAATTAAATTAATTAACTACCTTTCATTAGGAGCTGACACTGTTTCACCAGTTACCACTGTTGTTGTTGTCACAGTAGCTTCCTGGGACGCTTGATTGACAGGTAGGTGCCATTACAGGTGGCTTTGTTTGAGGCGTCACTCAGCCCACCTCGAATCCGCCGATGATCTTTGCAGATTATTTTCTCGCTATGAGAGCATGAACACCTCGAACAGACTTCTGCAGGTGAGTTTACTTCACCTGACACGTCTGGGGCTAAAAACAAACAAACAAACTTTAGCTTTCTCTCTTAAAGCGACAGGCTCACCTCTGAACTCTGTCCTGTTGTTGATGTAAAGTAGGCGTGTCCAAAGTATGGCCCGGGGGCCAATCACGGCCCGCGGTCAGATCCGTTTTTTTTTTGTTATATAATATATTATATTGTTATCAGACACTGTATGGCTGAAAGATTTGGCGTTTTTGGTTGACACAACGAAGCATTTGAACCTTTAAGGACATAACTGCTGGTGTTATATAAATCTGTAGATGTGACACAAAATATTACTTTCTGAATGATTTTGTTAAAGAGTTTTAAACTTAAATGTTAACAGACATTACTCATAATAAGTCAAGTTAGAATGAACATGAGGTTCAGATTTGTTTAACGTGTTCCATAATAATTTATTGTATTATTCTTTGTTATTTGACTCCGGATGTGAAAGAAAGGAAGAACTGGTTTTTAGATTTCTTCATGCTTGATTGGCTTAGATTCGGTTACATTGCCATTTCAAAAAATATATATAATTGTGACAATGAAAACAAAATTCTTACAGAACATTTGTATGTAACTTTTATTTCATAAAATGCCTTTTTGTAGCGTTTTTAAAATGTGAGTATCGTCAAATCTAAACCTCTTTAAAATAAGTTTGGCTTGTTTTTAATCTCTCTCCTTTCAGACACAGCCGGATATATTATATAATCTTATTTGAGGTATCAATTTATGTTACCTCCCTTGTACGGTGCAGAGTTTTTCGTGTCTTATGTAAAAATGTGGACCAGTGTAAGTCCAAGAATCCTCATTATTGAATGTTCTCCAACAATAAATTACAATAAAAATGTAGTCCGGGATGAATAATATCAGGGTGGACAGCACGCTTAAAAAGCTTTTAGTCAAATCACGACATATTAAATATGTATTTGGTTACTCGCAGGGTTAGAAAAAAAATATATATATTTTTTAAATGTCGACAAATGATATTAGTGCATTCTTCCTCGAAAGCAGAAAGCTATTATGGTCAGAGATCTACAATTATCCTGACAAGACATTAATTTGTAAAACATTAAACTGTGCATATTTTGACCACATCCACTGTGTATAGATAAAAATAAATGTTGATCTTGCTGAGAACGGTCAGCTCAATCAGCTTTAACCTCACCGTACTTTGGTCTTGTAGCTAACCCGTAGTCAATATTATCAATAACTATATATAGTCGACACTGTTGGGAGGTTTTAGTAGTTAACTATAATATATTCAGCTTCTGTAGCTGAGCTTCAATATGTCTGATGATGCTTGGAGAATTACTAATTCACCTGTGACACCTCTGCAATCTATCGGACGTCGCTCTACACATTGTTTCGCAAAAGGTTATGAAAGCTACATTGATAAACGTGACCCAATGTCACAATTAATGTGTCTTTGTGAAGTTAATGTTTGTTGAGGCGTTATGGCAAGATACATAATGTGTGTCATACATTTACATTTAGTCCAAAGTGACTCACAAAAAAAGAGAAACAATCAAGTCAGAGTGCGACAAAGACATGTAAGTGCTGCAATAAGTACTACTCGCATAGAATCAAGTGACAGTTGCAGATGGGGGTTAGATTTAGTATGTCCAGTTGTTGGCAGTGCTCTGGGTTTCACTGTGCAGGCTGGGAGGCCAGCAGACTCCAAGGTTTCTTGCTCTCCATCAGTTTTGATGTTGATGTCATGGTTTAAAACAGGTTTGACTGGGATCATCTCACATTGACTGATAGAGATGTGTGTAATCTGCATATATAGCATTGATATGAGAGGCCAGAGCAAATAATCAAACCCAGAGAGGTGGTTTTAAATAGCGAAGAGCGATAACACATCAAATATTGCAGCCCGCTTCTGACTGTAAATACTATAAAGGTTAATTTAGTAGGTGAAATATATTGATAAAGTTTTGTCTGCTCTACATGATAGGTTAATCCATTTTAAGCACAGAATCCTGACAAACCACAACCACAGTCATCTGTATAAAAGCTTACTTTATGAAGCACAGACTAAATATTCAGTAAATATGTCCTTTACATAGTATGAGCATCCTGTCAAAAAACAGTTCCGATATACAAACAAAAAGACAGATCCAATGCTGACATCAAAGTGCCGAAGTTGTCGTTTTTTTTTTTAAATAAAACAATCAAACAAATATTTTTTTTTCGTCACAATCCTATATTACAGCACAGGCCTACCCTAGAACATCGGGAAACAATGGTTAGCACAACAGCCAAAGTGACTATAAGGGGACGTCTCCCTGTAAGAAAGCAGTTATTTATCCTAACAATACAGCTTTTATAAAATGGTACTTCCTCTCTGAAAACTCAGCTTCCCTCCAGCATTTTGGTCTGTACAAGGATCCAGTTCCAGGATTCCAGCTGTGATTCCAGGTGTCCAGCCAAGTCCCCAGAAAAAAAAGGATCTCAGACCCCACGTCAGTCACTATTAATATGATATATGGAGCAGCAGAAGCGTCGCGTGTCCGGAGCCAAAGATATGATTGTTCATACGGTCGATATCCGCAGCTCTGGTTATGTCAACATGCTTCTGTGCCACATCAAGGCTGAGGGAGGGAGGGGGCACTAAAGCTCACTGATCTACAGTTGTGTCATAAGCAAATTACGTAGAAACAGGAAAGGTGTGTGTGTGTGTGTGTGTGTGTGTGTGTGTGTGTGTGTGTGTGTGTGTGTGTGTGTGTGTGTGTGTGTGTGTGTGTGTGTGTGTGTGTGTGTGTGTGTGTGTGTGTGTGTGTGTGTGTGTGTGTGTGTGTGTGTGTGTTGTGTGTGGTTGGTAATTAATTAAGGTGCTCACAAACAGCCTCGCCTCTCGCCACATGCCCACCTCCTCACATCCTCCTTCAACGAGACACAGACGTTAATACGTTGGGTTCCTGTGTTCGGAAAAATGTGTGCTGGACGACTGTTTTGCATGTTCTTGGCTGGCAGTCTTACTTAGAAAACCAAACCTTTCTCTTAGAAAACCAGTCTCTCCTCCTCCTCCCTCACTTGGAGGATGTTTTGATGGCTACTCTGCTGGTAGAGTTGTTTTTGCTGCAGGTCTTTTGACTTTAGCACGTTAAGCAGTCCCGCTGCCGACGGTTCTCAAGCTACGCCAAGGGCCGATTTCCCAAAAACATCTTCCGTCTGTTGATGTGAAAAGATGGCAGTGGAAGAACACACCAGGACAAGGCCAGACAAGCTATGATAGGTCCATGTGACATGTAGATTTTCTGTCTGGAGAGGTAAGTGTTCAGTTTTTATGCTCGTCGGGGTGACGGTCGCCTTTGTGCTGAAGATGCTTTTGAGAGATCCGGGCCTGATTTGTGATGTTCAGCAGAAGGCCGTTGGATTGCTTCTCACCAAACATGCGCGATAAATTCTTCATACAAAAACATGACCCTGCTATATTTACTTCTTCCTGTTGCCTACAGCTTCCAACATCTCAACTGGAACCAGTT
Organism: Collichthys lucidus; assembly: GCA_004119915.2. Classification (NCBI taxonomy): domain Eukaryota; kingdom Metazoa; phylum Chordata; class Actinopteri; family Sciaenidae; genus Collichthys; species Collichthys lucidus. The sequence goes on along the minus strand of CM014083.1, from coordinate 26,880,125 downwards.
TAAAAACAGCATGCACACACACACACACTCAGCCTCCCACCCACACTTTGCTGCTCTGCCCTTCATTTCGATCTTCAGAAAAACCTCACACCCGACCATGTATTGTTACGTATCGGCTCATTGCGCTCTTTCGTGATAGGAGAGGAGTCGTTTGTGGGATAAAACAGAACACTTTCATTCAGTCACATACCGTTATCCGTAAGAAAAGCAAATGGATTGAATACATATCAGTATTTTGGGGTGGCGGCAGCTTTAAAAAAATCACATAAACAGACTTGTGATCTCTCCGACAAGCCACTTTCCAAATCCCTCAACAACTTGTGTCAAGGTGCCCTTGAGTAAGGCACTCCACCTCCGGTTCCTCTGGTGGAACAGCTTAGCGAACAGTTTAAAACCATGGCTGTTCTACTTGGCAGCTCCTTTTTTACGCCTACAATTGAATATAACTGTGTGAATGTCAAGAAGGAAATTGCTGAAAGAGAGCGAGCACCCTCGGTGAAAACCCTTCCTGGGGCCAATAAAGGTTTGTAGAATTAAATAAATAAATAAATATGCTATACATGGCAGGGACTCGATCCTTCTGAGAAGTTCTGAGAAGAGTTTTTGGAACTCTGGGATGGATATGTTGTATCTTCATCACACACACCACACTCCACCCAATACTGTCCCGTAGGTCCATAAAACAAGTGTCTGGGTGTGTAAACGAAAAAAAGGCCAGAATGCTACAGTAGTACCATCTCCATGTGGATCGCTGCAGGAGCAGGACAGGACAGAGAGGACGAAGACAAAGCAGTCTGTCTCCCTTTGTTCTCTATCAGGCCTTCAAATAATACAAGATAAATTACTCAATGTTCTGCTCGTAACTAAAAAAAAAAACACATTTCAACTAAACAACTACATTGCTCTGAGTTTCCTTTCAATGTAATACTGAAGATGTTATAAATACTGATCACAGTCATGATCGTTTTAATGTGCAATAATTAAAGTTCAGAGAACTGAGGTTTGGCAGGGTCACTTGTGGGGTATCAAGCGTGGGCTCTTCATCTTCTTCATCTATTGCTCAAGGACAGAAACTTATCACCAGGGTTGATAAATTCTGGGAAGGATAGTGAGCACAGGCCTACCCTAGAACATCGGGAAACAATGGTTAGCACAACAGCCAAAGTGACTATAAGGGGACGTCTCCCTGTAAGAAAGCAGTTATTTATCCTAACAATACAGCTTTTATAAAATGGTACTTCCTCTCTGAAAACTCAGCTTCCCTCCAGCATTTTGGTCTGTACAAGGATCCAGTTCCAGGATTCCAGCTGTGATTCCAGGTGTCCAGCCAAGTCCCCAGAAAAAAAAGGATCTCAGACCCCACGTCAGTCACTATTAATATGATATATGGAGCAGCAGAAGCGTCGCGTGTCCGGAGCCAAAGATATGATTGTTCATACGGTCGATATCCGCAGCTCTGGTTATGTCAACATGCTTCTGTGCCACATCAAGGCTGAGGGAGGGAGGGGGCACTAAAGCTCACTGATCTACAGTTGTGTCATAAGCAAATTACGTAGAAACAGGAAAGGTGTGTGTGTGTGTGTGTGTGTGTGGTGTGTGTGTGTGTGTGTGGTGTGTGTGTGTGTGTGTGTGGGTGTGTGTGTGTGTGTGTTGTGTGTGGTGGGTGTGTGTGTGTGTGTGTGTGTGTGGTGTGTGTGTGTTTGGTTGGTGGGAATTAATTAAGGTGCTCACAAACAGCCTCGCCTCTCGCCACATGCCCACCTCCTCACATCCTCCTTCAACGAGACACAGACGTTAATACGTTGGGTTCCTGTGTTCGGAAAAATGTGTGCTGGACGACTGTTTTGCATGTTCTTGGCTGGCAGTCTTACTTAGAAAACCAAACCTTTCTCTTAGAAAACCAGTCTCTCCTCCTCCTCCCTCACTTGGAGGATGTTTTGATGGCTACTCTGCTGGTGGAGTTGTTTTTGCTGCAGGTCTTTTGACTTTAGCACGTTAAGCAGTCCCGCTGCCGACGGTTCTCAAGCTACGCCAAGGGCCGATTTCCCAAAAACATCTTCCGTCTGTTGATGTGAAAAGATGGCAGTGGAAGAACACACCAGGACAAGGCCAGACAAGCTATGATAGGTCCATGTGACATGTAGATTTTCTGTCTGGAGAGGTAAATGTTCAGTTTTTATGCTCGTCGGGGTGACGGTCGCCTTTGTGCTGAAGATGCTTTTGAGAGATCCGGGCCTGATTTGTGATGTTCAGCAGAAGGCCGTTGGATTGTTTCTCACCAAACATGCGCGATAAATTCTTCATACAAAAACATGACCCTGCTATATTTACTTCTTCCTGTTGCCTACAGCTTCCAACATCTCAACTGGAACCAGTTTAAAAACAGCATGCACACACACACACACTCATTCGGTACGCCTCCCACCCACACTTTGCTGCTCTGCCCTTCATTTCGATCTTCAGAAAAACCTCACACCCGACCATGTATTGTTACGTATCGGCTCAGTGCGCTCTTTCGTGATAGGAGAGGAGTCGTTTGTGGGATAAAACAGAACACTTTCATTCAGTCACATACCGTTATCCGTAAGAAAAGCAAATGGATTGAATACATATCAGTATTTTGGGGTGGCGGCAGCTTTAAAAAAATCACATAAACAGACTTGTGATCTCTCCGACAAGCCACTTTCCAAATCCCTCAACAACTTGTGTCAAGGTGCCCTTGAGTAAGGCACTCCACCTCCGGTTCCTCTGGTGGAACAGCTTAGGGAACAGTTTAAAACCATGGCTGTTCTACTTGGCAGCTCCTTTTTTACGCCTACAATTGAATATAACTGTGTGAATGTCAAGAAGGAAATTGCTGAAAGAGAGCGAGCACCCTCGGTGAAAACCCTTCCTGGGGCCAATAAAGGTTTGTAGAATTAAATAAATAAATAAATATGCTATACATGGCAGGGACTCGATCCTTCTGAGAAGTTCTGAGAAGAGTTTTTGGAACTCTGGGATGGATATGTTGTATCTTCATCACACACACCACACTCCACCCAATACTGTCCCGTAGGTCCATAAAACAAGTGTCTGGGTGTGTAAACGAAAAAAAGGCCAGAATGCTACAGTAGTACCATCTCCATGTGGATCGCTGCAGGAGCAGGACAGGACAGAGAGGACGAAGACAAAGCAGTCTGTCTCCCTTTGTTCTCTATCAGGCCTTCAAATAATACAAGATAAATTACTCAATGTTCTGCTCGTAACTAAAAAAAAACACATTTCAACTAAACAACTACATTGCTCTGAGTTTCCTTTCAACGTAATACTGAAGATGTTATAAATACTGATCACAGTCATGATCGTTTTAATGTGCAATAATTAAAGTTCAGAGAACTGAGGTTTGGCAGGGTCACTTGTGGGGTATCAAGCGTGGGCTCTTCATCTTCTTCATCTATTGCTCAAGGACAGAAACTTATCACCAGGGTTGATAAATTCTGGGAAGGTCAGGAGGAATGGAGGAGCCCAAAACACCAAAGATAACAAAAAAAAACACTGTCGGTGGATTAAACTATTTTGGCTTAGAGGGATGTGGTTTTGTGGGCTGTAGTCTCTGGTCCTCCTTCGTCCCCCTCAGCTCCTCTGTCCAGAGGCAGTGCAACCAGCGGCCTTCCCGTTCAGCCCGCCGCCGTGAGCCTGACTGATGGATGGGGAGGACTGCGTCTTGCGGAGTTGGCACTCGCGGCCGGCCAGGCCGCCCTCCATGATCAGGCCACCCATCACGCTGGCCTCGATCTTCTCGAGGTCGTCCGTCTCTGCGCGGATCTTGGCCTGCAGGAGGCTGATGTACGTCTCATACCGAGTCTTCTGCTCAGAGAGAAGGGAGAAGGAGAGGGAGAGTGAGACCTTTGGCATAATATCTTTAATTCTAACAGGTTCTGGCATTAATAATGTGAGGACTGAGAGTTTAAGCCAATTAAAAATCAGAGCCCCATCTTTTTTCCTCATTTACAGGATTTGAATTTAAAAAGAAACTGAAGGAATTGATTATATATTAAAAAATAATGTACTTGAATGAAGAAAAACCAGCAGAACTCTCCATCTGTAGCCTTGAAGTGAGGATGTGAAGCTCTTACCTCGTACGTGAGGTAGTGCTCCTTGAGCCGGAACTCCTCCCACTCGCGGCTCTTGGGGTCGGCCGAGGGCGAGTTTTTCCGGTGCTCCTCCAGCTCCTGGCTCATCTGCTTCAGCTTGCTCTCATGACTCAGCAGCTGCTCCCCCTGCACCAATCACAGGCCAGGCAAAAAAAAAAAAAAAACAGAAGACGCCCCAACACAGCCAATCAGATGCAAGAAGACACAAATAGATTTTGTAAAAATGCCCAACCCTGTGCAGAGATTTTTTAATGTAGAAGCATCATGCATGCTGCTTCTGGAAGAAAATATAAGACAGTAGAGTGTGATAGATGCTTTTGTTTCTAATGTATGTCATCATCTGTGTGTGTGTGTGTACCTGGTTGAGTCTGGTGGACGAGGACGGCAGGATGGGACGACAGAATTTCTTCATGGAGCCGATGGCAGCAGGGAAGGCCGGAGCGGAGAACAGCGCTGCCACCAGATTTATCCGGAAGATCCAAGACATCATCTCCTCCTCGCTACTGGAAATAGAGAAAGAGAGACAGTAGAGTGACGTGCTGGTGAGTCCTACAAGAAACAGCAATTGCCGGCTGTTCATAGCAGCAGAACTCCAGATTGAGTTTATATCTCAGCTTGCATTTTACCAGTGATTGCCAAACTCTGCAAACACACAAGAGGAGGTTGCATGATCTCCGAGGGGAGTTTGATTCAGACTCTGGGATTTTCATGTTTGATTTTTATGAAAATGACAAACCTAGAAATCACAGAAATACAAAAAGAGATCCGTCCTGTCGGCACAAGATACATTTCTGTGTCTCTTATGAAGATCTAATTATTTATTTGCCAAGAAACATTTTTATTAACCTAATACTTACGGGGCCTGCAGCAGGAAGACTCTCCAGTCGGAGGTTTTGAGCTTCAGGACGTTGGCTCTCTTGCTGTAGTCGGTGGCACGAGTGGCTAAAGCGTGGTGGATCCGCACTGCGTTCTTCAGGTCCACCTCTGAAATGTCGGCATCGGGCTTGTACTCATCCTGGGTAAGTAACAGAGACAACAAAAGGCAAATAGGAATGAAACTGGAAACCTATATACTAGCAACTCTTTTTACATATCTATACGACATGATGAAGATGAACTAGTGAAGATAAGAATAAGCTAATGCAGTTCAAATACAGGTGAACAGTACAGCTCTGCTGCCAGCAGGGGGAGACAAACATGCAGTCGAGCAGCTGTGCCTCATTTCCTCTCTTAATGTTCTCTCTCTCTCTCTCCCTTACACACACACACACACACACACACACACACACACACACACACACACACACACACACACACACACACACACACACACACACACACACACACACACACACACACACACACACACACACACAGCAGAGCAGCTAGCAGCATCCACCACCGCAATGACAGCGGCGGTGGATGTGTGTTTCCATGGTAACCGAGCAGAGGACGAAGATGCGGTACCTTCTGGAGATACAAGATCATCCCCTTCAGAACCGCATAAAACTTCTTCCAACCACGGCGACCCCTCGGGGCTGAAAGAGCGCAGAGGAAAAGAAAACAAACTTAAAAAACTTATTTGCATATTTACAGTAACTATTTGATAACTTTGATCAAACCTGTGTGTGTGTGTGTGTGTGTGCGCGCGCATTAATCCAATCAACTCACTGCGCTTGCCGTCCATGTCAGCGTGGCTCTTGCGGGTCAACACTCCGTGTTTGTAGGTGACGGCGTTTAAGAGGATGGGGATGGCGATGAAAGGGTTACTGCCGTCCGTTACCCTGGCAACGCGCTTGCTCCCGCCCTCACACTGCTCCTCCACCAGCTCCGACAGACTCTTCCTCAGCTCCTCCTCCTCACTGCACACACAAATACCCATTCAGATAAACCTGAGCAGCACATATTCAAGTGTACTTCCAAAAAAAACTTACTCATACTCCAAATACTTTTCCGTACTCACACTGCCCACTCGAGCTTCTCGTTCTTGATTGAGTTATACAAGACCTGTGTGGGCGCAGCAAGAGAGAGAAATCCTAAACATATGATTTCCTCCTGGATTTATTTGACTTCACTCCAGCGTGGGAATATGAAGACATACTTAAGTCCTGAAGAAGGAAGAGGACGTACCTTTAGTAAGTCTTTAGGGAAGTCTTTGCCATTGTTGAGACCATCTAGATTACTGATAAACTGTTGGCAGGACATCTTCTTCCCAATGTTCTGAGAGGAGCAACAACAGAAACAAACAAAACACATGGTTTATTTTGTGCGTGTGTGTGTGCGTGTGTGTGGAGCTCCACAGAAGTTGGAAAACATTCAAATATCCAAAGTAGCTGATGATTTTTAACCCACTTCTATCTGCTCCAACCTGAGAGAGCAGTTTTACAATCAGTCCACTGGAGGGCAGTGTGATTCTGCTGCTTGTACTGGTGGTGGTGGCGAGTCCTTGCTCCACCTTTTATTAGAGCTTATAGAGTATCAGCTTACCATGCGTTTCTTTGTGTTTTAAACCTCTAATTACGATGCATCGTTACAGGATGTAAACACTGTGTTTGCGTAATAAAGCTCGTCTCAGCCAGATTCAGGCCCATAACTGAAGACAGATATCTGAATAAATCCACTGCTGTCAAAAAAAAAGAGAGAGAGAAAAATTTGCTTTGTGGCTTTTTATTCATATTTTCCTCTGAGGAGGCCACGTATCAGAAAAGACTACCCAGTTCTCCTTTTTCTGGGAAAAGTACAAAAAAAAAACATGCGTCACAAAATGTTTTATGCTCCATTTATTCATCGTGAACATGCCGTTGTTCACAGCCATAATCCAGCTGAACTAACTACTCGGTTTACCGTTTAAATATTTTCATGCAAATGGAGCAGGCAACGAGTTAAAATCTTTACAGCATCTGAGTTTTTACTTTTATTAAAAATGCACAGGAAGACATGACAGATCTGCGCATTGTGCACATACGTGCTGTATTTTTAATCAGCCAAGATCAGCTATTGACAGTGATTAAACAATTATCTCTGTGTGTGCATGATTTTTTAATGAGCCCAATATGACACCGGCTTTAAAACGATGAGTTAAAGTGTGTTGTTAGCTGACAAGAGGGGGCACAGTGCACTCAATGACTGTTAGTATAATTATACTTACCACCTGCAGGGGCACAGAGAGAGACCAGGGAGGCCAGAGTTGGTTAGCAGGGGAAGGATTTGAAAGGGAGGAAAAAGGAAATTGAAAAGAGAGAAAGGATTTTAGTTAGAGGAGGAATAATCATTAAAAGTACTACGAGCGGGGGCCGAGTCGAGTTTGCAGGGGGGAGGGGGTCACGGAAAAGCACAGCACGGGACCTGCGATACCGATCTGTGTGTTATGTTGGCTAGACCTCCGTGCTCCAGTTTAAAACTGAATAGATGAGACTATTCGAGGAGAGGAGAGACAGAAGCAGGTCAGAAAGTAGGCCGCGGAGGAGAGAGAAAGAAAGAGAGAGAGAGAAAGGGAAGGGTGGAGAAAAAGATGGGAAAAAGGCGAGAACGAGGAAAGAATATGTGAGCTGAGGCATGCCAGCGCTGACAAAAGACAGTCTTTATACTTTGTTGTGCAGGAGGATTAGGGGAATGGGAAATCCTGCAGAAACCAGTAAGACAGAGACTCCCGGTACATACATGTCCGTGTAAATCGGTGTTGAGCAGCATGAGGGCGCAGGTTAACGTGTGGGCTCCATCTGCAACAAGACAATACACAAGGCTGAGGTCAGCTAAATGTCACACACACACACACACACACACACTCACACACACGTGGATGAAATACCATACATTTAAATCTTTATAGCACATGTGGGCGTAATCTTAGCTGGTGTCTGATCTGAGCTGATTCAGCATTTACATTAGCACTGTGTAAATACTGTGACATCCATTCATATTTACGGTGTGATATTTTGTACAGCTGCTTTGTGCCTTTTTTTTTCTCTACACAGTATAATTTGTCATTACCATCAATGTCATCATCATCACCTCCCTCACGACTCTGACCTTCAGAGGAGGGCGTCTGCGGGTTGCAGTGGCAGAAGCGTCTGGAGAAATGCACGAGGACCCTCTCTCTCTCCTGGGTCTCTCCCATCAGTGGAAAGGCCTTTAAGAAGTTCCTGTCACACATAAATGACACCCACGAGGTCAACGGGAGGTCAAACGTTTCCCCAGTATGGAAAATAAATAATGCAGCAAACAGCATGTGCAGAGGGAGAACAGAGTCGACGGCTTTGTTGGAAACCTTGTGAAACATTTCGCTCTTTAAAAACAGCCGAGCCTGCTTTTTAAAAAACGGAGCCCAGCGGTGACGTGTCACTCCACACTGTGCTGGTGTATTGTCATGAGGGAGGATTGCATCATCCGGTCGTACTTTGGCAAATAAATGGATTTGATTTTGTAACTGTTTGCCAGAATCAGCAGGTTTCACAGAGGTCACAGTCCTGCTTTCGTATTGCACATCTTGGAGGTGAAAAGTTGAAGCAGATAATCTTTTAATCAATTAGTCTGTTGACTGAATATAGAATTGAGAATGAATTCATAGTTTCATTCATTTTTCAAGCTAAAATGTTGAATGTTTAGCTGGTTCCAGCTTCTTAAATATAACAATCTGCTGGTTTTGTTACATATTAAAGTGAATATCATGGTGAAGATTAGTCTGTTAATCAGGCTCCCTCTCCCAGTAATAAAACTGAGCTGCAGAAAAGACTTTCAGTCAGTAAATCAGTTAATCTGACTCAGTCTTAAGTGCACACGTGCGGCCTCTTAACCGAACCACCCCGAGCTGAAGGCAGCAGTTTGAGACAGCGACATGTCAGTTACAAGCCGCTGATGTACTCCGCAGCTGTCAGCTCCACTGGCTAACTATACTCAACACGACAGCTTGATTAGCTCGAAGCTAATGCCCTGTGAGGAGGAAAAGTGAAGAATACACACAGGCACGCCCGTGTATCGATGTCTACATCACACACACACACACACACACACACACACACATCACTTCCAAGTGCTGACTGTGCATTACCTCAGGGCTCGATCCAGCGTCAGGCCGGAGAAATCAAAGAAACTCAGGTACTCTGATGCCACCAGCTGGCTGAACTCGTTACTGCAGGGAGACAGAGCGCATCAGCACATCAACGTGGCAGTGAAGAGGAGGTACGAATGTGTTGTATAAATATTTTATCACTGCATGAAGAGAATATTTAACATCCGTGTGTACATCAAATCCTGAACATATGTAACCATGCCAACATGTTGTCCCGATTCGTGAGTCCATCAGTCATCGTGTGTGTGTGTGTGTACATGTGTGCACTGCGTGCTCACTTCTTGCCCAGGTGTCTGGCCACGTCGCAGCGTTTGAAACCCTCGAGGTGATAGAGGCGCTTGGCCAGCCTCTTGGCGGCCTCACAGTCGGCTCGGCAGCCATTGGCCAGAGTGTCGGTGCTGCCGCGCTCCAAACGCTCCAGACTGCCCAAATCACACTCGTCTGAGTCAGACAGCACGTCTGTGAGGTTGGCATCGCTGGAGGAGAGGAGAACATACGCACACAGAAACACACACACACACACACACACACAGAAGCAGGTGCATAGGTTAATGAGGGGAACACATGTCCATTGTTACATGCCCACTCACTTAAAATGAGACGCAGGAAAGTGAACTGCCGAGCATAAAACTCAATTACATAAACATATGTTCGCATACACACAAACAAAAGTCAAATGCGGTTTAAATGACTTGTTATGACACTGACCCAGTTTCACTGTCACTTAATGTCCTACTTTAATGCAGTGAATCTAAAGGCTCATTATGATAGTGAAGCAGCTTTTACCTTCCCCGATCTCTTCCAAGAAAGCTCCACTAATCTCAGACTGTTAACCTCTAACGCAATTTGCATTTAAGTGCTGTAATATAAAAACTAAAAGCTCAGTTTCACTTTAGGATTCTCTCCATTTCAGGAAAATGTGGCGAAAGTGAGCTCTTCATTTTTTTTATCGAATAAAGTAACGCTCTCTCTGGACTCGACAACCCCCGTGAAGATGCCCTCGAGCAAAACACCCAACCTCAGGAACTGAACAAGTAAATTGTCCATTTCACGTTCATCACTGGGCTGTCTATCCCAGCTGTAAATGGGAGTATCTGTGTGACTACGAAGCAGGGCGTTTCTGCAAACCGACTGTACTCAATCACCCCCGCAGGAGAGACGAACTGAGCGAGAGCGCAGCTTCCTTTTTCGAGTAATAACCTGCGATGTCTGAATGACTGACAGAAGTTCTCGAGGACTACTTGCTCTTCTACACAGCATTGTTTCAAACTGAAATATGTTTAAATACACTGAATTTCAGGCTTATTTAAGCTTCTACTAGCTGCCATTTATATTTTATTCTGAGACACATTTAAACACTAGAAGAAAAGAAAATTTAAAACACGCGCAACAAGTTCGTTATTTGGAAATCGATGCTTGTAGAGACGCTAACAGCAAATTCAAACTAAAAAGACGACTTAACACTAAATGAGGCCGTCACTGCATGCACGGTGTTGTAGAGATTTGATGAACTTCCTAATCAGGCCAAGGCCTCGCTCCCCGTTTAACTGTTCAAGTGTCATCACGAGAACAGAGGGAATCAATGCAGAGTATTAATTAGTGCCCTACTTATTTATTTATGACTTACTGAGGTGGTTTGATTAAAGATATTGAGCTGTTTCACTGTACTGCTTTGCTCTGTATAGTTTGTTACCAACACAGTCCATCAGTGGGAAGTTAATTAGCCTTTTTATTGTACTTTAAACGCCCAGTGCTGATGGCTGGGTTTTAATTACTTCTGTTATTCCGCCATGTCTTCTCCACGTCTCATCTATGGTGTCCGTTCATCCCATCAAACCTCTGCCGACGTTCAATCAAAACAGCTTTAAAGGAATACACATAAACTGTCCCTCTATTGTTGGATTTATCAGCACAAAACAACAAACTGTTTTTTTATTAAATGAGATTACGCCCGTTCACCTCCATCAGTCCGCATGGCATTTCCTCATTTCCTGTCCGTGTGCATCTGCACGGCGCCGTCAGCATTCTCACCAGATGATTCAGATGTTGTTTGCATAATCTGATCAGCGCAATTGCATTAGCCTCACAAATTGAATACATTACGCACTGTTGTCGAAAGGGATTTGCCGGTTACCATAGATACAGCGGAAGCCAAGTGTCCTCTGCTAGCAGATGAGGTAAAGCGATTGTTGACTTGCTTTGGGTTAACCGGCGTTGGAAAGAACTGATGCAAAAGACAAATAAACTAAAAAGACAACCGCATGCTGAATGGGTGACCATGCACATGCACAACACCCCCTACAGCTGAAATCTACAAAAGCACCGTGACTTCCCGGCTCCAGACAAGGTCACGCTGTCCCGTCTGGTTGATTCATTAAGCTGTTAGATCTACTCTTCATCTGGCCTCTGACCTTGAACCAATTTGCCTTGGGAGACCCTACAAGGAGCTACTGCCACCAGCGACACAGTTACCAGGGTCACAGGGGCGCATAAACCCTCCACCGTGAGGAGGTGGGTCACACAAACTCCTCCACCTTTATCGCAGCTCTGAAATGAACAAGATTGCAGACGGATGAGAGCAGTTTTGTTTGCAGGGTGCCTGAGCGCCTCATCCTTGGGGACAGGGTGGAGAGTTTGTACCCGGAAAGAATAAAACCTCTGCTCTTTTATGTGGAGAAGGAGTCAGTTGAGGTGGTTTGGAGATCTGATAAAAATGCTTCCTGTATGACTCCCTCTCGGGGATTTCTAGACCTCTGGGCAGACCCCAAACATGCTAAATGGACTATGTATCCCTATCTAACCTCTGGGAAAGACGCTGGAATCAAATTTGGGACCCAATAAAATGAGAAAATGGATGGATATACATATGGCTCAGATGCCTGAACATACATTAAGACATAAACACACGCATATGGACTCACACAAAATAAAATGAGTCTGTGGTAAACCGTCAAGACAATATCTAGCCTCGTGTTTGCAGCGAAATTGCTTTTCGCTTGTCCGGCCATATTAATTCAGAGAGACCTCATAAATCATTCAAAGCTCATATCAGTCATGGGACTAAAATGATGGCGGGCTCAGCGCAATCCACTGCTGTCTGGCAATAACAACAGCAACAAACACACACACACACACACACACACAAATAATAACGAGAAAGACACAATATGAAGTGTCAGATTTCTAGTGCAGGCCTTTTGTGCCAAGATACTTGGCGTCACTGAGGGCCAAGTGGCACACAGTAAACCTATTTGTCTATCTAAAAGGCACAATTCTGTATCCCCAGGCCACATATTCACTCAGTGTAACCGCCACTCAGTCTGTGTGTGTGTGTGTGTGTGTGTGTGTTTCAGAGATAGAGAGCATGATGGTGCATGCCACTGACTCACATCCTAATCTCTTTGGTCGTGCACCTCCCGTACCCACACCTAGATGTAGGTGTGTCTGCAAGCAAGGTGTGTGTGTGTGTGTGGAGATGTGGGCTTAGTGGCATATTCCATCAGGGGAAGCAACTATTACAAGATTAGCTGGAAATTATGAAAATCTGTTATTTCACAGACTTTTCTTTCAGTTTCAGTTTTCTTTTTTGAGTTTGATCGAGGTGGACATGAAATGAAAACACGTGTGTGTGTGTGTGTGTGAGAGTGTGTGTGTGTGTGTGTGTGTGTGTGTGTGTGTGTGTGTGTGTGTGTCATCTGCCCGGACTTGTAGATACAATCTCTACAAAAACACACTGTTGCTACACTGGACTCTTGGACGTAAATAAGCAACAAAGAAACCTCTCACCACAAAATTCTCACTATTATTGACATCAGCCAAGGTGACAATGACTCAACAACTGTCAGACTCTGCAACACTTTATATATATATATATACTTCTGATTATGAGTAATTTCTTATCCATCGGGCGTGTATGAGCTGCTGTGACAAGTGTGAGATGATTAAAGTCTATTTTATCTCAAATATTTGGCTCATATTGGCAAAAATTGGCGGTTTACGCACAGTTCAGGGTACAAATTATAAAATAACACTGCAGAGCAATTATGCAACTACAAATTGTTATATAATACAATAATTAGAGCTGAAACAACAATCCATGAATAGATGAGTGGCTGGACAAACACTAATCAGCTGTAATTTTGTGATTTATCCTGTAAAAATGCCTAAAGATTATGTTTACATTCATTACATGGATTTGCAAACATTATGAGAGCCTGAAGAAGAAGAAACTCGCCACATGAGATTTTAATTCAATTGTAATCTGAATTTTAATGTCACATAAAGTGTAGGAATATTAAAAGGAGTCCTGTAGTGAGTAAACTCAGAGCACAGCTCACTATTTCCATTTTGCCACGCAGCATAATGTTCATGTTCCCACCCCATCTGGACGTAAAGAAACGCTCCAAACAATCCCCGATGTGTTCAGAAATATTGAAAACTTACAGGAGCTGCAGCAGAAAGTCGAAGTGAACATCATATTCCTCTTTCCACATCGTCTCTGGGATCCTGGAAATCAGCGGTTAAAGCGCGACGCGCGACGGTGCGACCGCCTCATCACCCAGCGGTCGGTAAAAGCTCCATCGGCTCGGTTTGGGTTGTTTCACTTCAAACTGAATCAGATTGTTCTCGAGGCGGAAATCAGCTCGCACATATTGACAGTCTATTTGGAAATATCAGCCTGCAGCGTTATTTCACCATAGTGTCAACAGGTAGGAGTGTTTGGAGTTTTTCCCCCCCTGAACTTTGTTGGCTGCCGGAGCGCACGGACAGAGAGGGAGAGGATGTTGGAGGCGGAGCAAACGACACGACACGGCTTTTTCCTGATGAATTGAATCGTTCCTAGTGGCGACTTTTACAATGGCTCTGTGTGTCCCAGCCAGCACACACTTCCTCTGCATTTAAGTGAAAGGCTCTGAGCCAGCAGATCCAGCTTCAACAACAGCTGGACGTCCTGTATGTGGACCCTCGAAGTTCATTCACTAAGCCGGACTCATTTTATGTGGTTATTTCTGGACGCGCCTCCCAGTGTGTGGCCCAGCAACCACAGATACAAGATCACTGTGTGGCCCATAGTACTCCTGCATTTCATGTGATACTAAAATTCTAATAAAATTGACTTTAAATCTCATGTGGTGTGTTTGTAAATCCATACAGTGACTTTAAGCATCGTTTTTGGACATTTCAACAGGATAAATCACAAAATTACAGCTGGTTAGTGTTTGTCCAGCCACTAATCTATTAATGGATGATTGCTTAATCTCTAATTAATGTATTAAATAACAGTTATAGTTGCCTAATTGCTCTGCGGTGTTATTTAATAACTATTTGTGCTCTAAACTGTGCGTAAACCGCCGATTTTTGCCAATATGAGCCAAATCTTTGAGATATGATAGACTTTAATGACCTCACACTGTGGAAATTCACTTATCACACCAGCTCGTACACGCCCGATGAATAAGAAATTATTCATAATAAGAAATATATAGAAGAAAGTCATGAAGTCATGCTGGTGTTAAAGTCTGGCCTTAATATAACCTGTGATGAGCTATATATTTTGTAGGGGCTTTCCACTGAAGCTATTTTATTATAAAAAGAGGAAGTCAAAGAGTTGAGCTACCATGTTATAGGAGAGGGTATAAATAGTCAAAGAAGTGTAATTATATTTCATTCATTGAGGTCGCCGACTGCACATCAGTACCTACCTCTGTCTCACGGTAATATAAGGGTAGACAGACACTATGTGATGGATTATGTCCCCACAACGCTGCAGACGCACTGACACATCCCTGCGTGCTTAACCCCACCAGCTAAATCCCTCCTTCCTCTTTCTAGTCTGGTGGAAAGAAGAACAATAGAAGAAGTAGAGGACGGTGAGGCAGCTGTCGGGTCAAAAGTACAAAATTTGGGGGGTGAGATGGAAGATGGGACCGGAGACAAAACCCTGGAGGAAGTTTGACTTGGACAGGCGAGCACCCCGACGAAATTTACTACACTTTGTCCTGAACGCTATTAGGCGAAGACGAAGACGCTGACCAAATTTCCTTGACAACAACAACAACACAGAAATTCAATCAGCACACTGAGGCCAGAATACTTTTTCAGGATCAGTTTTTTGAGCCGCTCACGGGCCATGACTCATGGATAAACCCTGTCATAGACACATCATGGAAGACAGCAGGGTTTACAAATCTATCGCAGCACAGATGTGATGTTCTCATGGCAGCCATCAAGAATAAAAAAAAAAAAACTATTTAGAGTTTTGAGTAGCTCTGTTGCGTTGGCCATATTGTCTCACGCTAAGGTTAGAGAGAGGTCAAAGAAGAGAAGTGGTCATCTAGTTGTGCTGTATCCTAGAAACCAGCCAAGCCAACAAAGACAGAAAGCCACACAGGGTAATTCATCACAGCAACAATCCTGTTTCCATCCATCCATCCATAATGGAAAGGTACAATGTCATCGAAACTTAAGCCCTGCAAATTATGAGTTATGTATTCAGCTTTCGTAAAAACCTCTCAAGATGTCTCCTCTTATAAATTCTTGAGATTTCAACTTAAAACTTGATCAGTAGCACTACTAGACCAACTCATTTTGGGCTTTCTTGTTACTTTGCTATCGCCGTTTTGTTAACCCCCTCCATGAATCACCACATTATCAGGTGTGGGTTGTTTGTCCCTGTGAATCTGGGAGCTGTGTTGTCAGACTCAATCGCTCCTGGTCCCCCAAGACAAATTGGTGAGCTACTGTGCCAAGAGATGGAGTTGGAGTATCTTGGGGTCTTTTTCACGAGCGAGTGTGAAATGGAGCGCTGGAAGGCGAAGCTTTTGATTTAACAGTCGATCTACGCTCAAACCCTCAGTAGGACTGAGGTAATGACTGAGAGAATGAGATCGCAGATACAGGCGGCTGTGATGAGTTTCCTCTGCAGGGTGGCTGGCCTTAGCCTTATAGAGATAGGGTGAGGAGCGCAGACATCCAGAGGGAGCCGGTTCCTCTAAAGGAGCCAGGTTTAAGGTGGTTTGGAGATCTGATCAAGATGCTTCCTGGGCGCCTTCCTGTGGAGACACATACAACTGGTAGGAGTCCACAGGGTAGACCCAAAACAGATCATCTGACTTCTCCAGGAGGAGCTGGACTACCTTCCTTAACCTGCTGCCACCATCAACCATCCCAGGATAAGCAGCAGGAAATGGATGGATGGATATTTTTGTAACATCTAGCGCCGGGGTTGATGTTAAAAGTTACAATTACAGCACGGAGACTGATTCTGCTCTATTGGAAATCTGAAGCGTCGCAGCATCTTAAGCTCGAGAAACTGGGACTCGCAATACATGGCTCCTCTGCTAACTCTGATCGAATTTGGAAACCATTTATCGAGTCCATTAGAGCTAAGCTTTAACCACGCAATATGAAGTAAGTCAGGTTTATTTATGATTCTGAATCTATCTTTACTTTTATAGCACATCACAATAGAATACGCCTTTCTTTTATTTTGTACAACCGCCTGTTCAAGGTGCAGGTTGTACCCAAGAAAACGTATTTCCAAAAATGTTCTTTGGGCTTTTTAAGCTTTATTTGATAGTTACAGGTAAATGTCGAGAGAGAGGGGAGGGGGTGAGATGCAGCAATGGGCCATAAGTTGGATTCGAACCCTGGGCCGTGGCAACAAGGACCGAGCTGCATGGACTTCACGTGTCTCCAGATGTCTTCACAGCTTGGTGTCAAGAAGTTAAAAACCAAGACACAAACACCAAAAAAAGACACCAAATATCTTTGGGACTCATCACATCGGTCCAGACTGACATGAAATAAATACTCACGTCAAATCTAATATTAAGTCTTCTCCTAAAATGTAATCAGTTACTTGCACAACATTGTGGTATGGTTTGTTTTTGTCTCCCTCTGTCTCTTTCTTGCACAAACACCTACTCAGCGTCAGACAATGGACAATGGTGACCTCTTTCGGCTGGGTGAGACTAATTGTGTTCAGGTGTGGGTTTGTGTTTGGCCCGAAACACTGAACAGCTAAAAAAAACAACTTCTGCCTTAAAATCAGCTTAGAGCCAAAGAGGAGAACAAAAAAAAAAGAAGAAAAAAACGAGTCTGGCTCAACTTCCACATACAGGACGTGATGACAGACGCCTCAGAGGAGAGAAGCTTGTGGTAAGAAGCCGGTCGCTGGTACAGTAAAACTGTGGGATGTGTCATAGAGCGTAGAGTGGAGTGGCTATAAATAGATGGGGATAAATCTGTCGGTGCTGAAATGTTACAGTCAGTGTGTGTGTGTGTGTGTGTGTCTGTGGTGAGAGGGTGAGAGAGGGAATTTGTATGTATTACTGCTTGTGTTGCAAAAGTGTGTACTTGTGTGTGTGTGTGTGTCCATATCACTGCCTGACTGAGAGCCAGGAAAGGATAATCTGTAGGATGTCTCAGCTGTGCTATAGAACCACGCAGAGGGTTTTATTCCCAAAGTGACATCCTGAAAGATGTGTGTGTGCACGCGGGAAGATAGATACGAGAGCTTTCATATCTGTGTCAGTGAGCGAGCGTCAGGATGTACGAGCTTTATGCTCATTTTTGTTCACGCATGCATGCCGCCGGCCCGTGTGTCTTTCATGTGTGTGTGTGTTCCTGCACTCGACAGTATATATGAAAGAGATTAGTCCACGCGGCAGAGCTTCTTCTCTGATATGGAAACAACTGCGCGCTGGCTTTTATCTGCCCTGCTTGTGCTTTAGATCTGGTAGGCTCTTGAGTTTCCCACGTGGATACACGCTGAAACATATTGCATGCATGCAAATGTGCAGCACACGTGTACATATGAGTAGAAAGAGCATGCATAAGTGAACAGGATTTCACACCGTCAATTCCTGTGATAATATTACTTTGCGCTTTGATGCGCATCAAAGATCAAAAGTTTCTCTGTCCTTTTCCTGTTTGTGCTTAACCACAGGTTGCATTCAACTAGTTGGCTAAATCTAGCGGCCTATGTCGTCAGCTGCTGGACAGACAGACACTGAGTGTGTTTTCATGGTGGTTTTAGCGTCCTCTATGGATTAAGGTCAAGCTTTAACCTCAGTGACTGTTGCCACAGGGCACAGAGGGACACGACTGTTAGAGTAAACAGATTGATTGACTACCTAACCAAATTACCAAATGTGACTGACGGCGTGATTTAAAATACAGCTCTGGCTGACAGGTTGACACGCTTCATGATGTACAGACTGAAATGCCTGAGAACTAACAAGCAGGTTTATCTCATCACTTATTGCCCTGCGTTGGAAGGTTTGTCTACAACATCTGCAATGCTTTTTTTTTTCTGTATCTCCGTGGCCAGCTTCACCCGCTGATGTCAGAATAATCAGCGGTAGCAGGATGAGGATCTACAGGGAGAGTTTGGCTGGGGTAAGATTAGATTTCTTCTCCCTGCCGGGGGCTTCATCAAGGCTCCGTCTGTTATGGAAGCTGAAGCCTGAATTTTAGAGTCAGCACACGCTAGGGTTGTCAAAAACATCGATGTAAGGGTTGAAACACTTCTGAATCAAGTTGAATATTTTGATTAGCTGGAAAAAAGATGAGTCATCTGTGTTTCTTTTCATTGATCAGCTGCATAATGACGACTGTAAAGTGATGCGGGGCATGTTCGACGTGTGTTCAACTGATTTATGAGTCTCTAACAGACTTTCTGCGGCATTCTCAGACACATATGGTGATCCAACTGCTTCACGCCGCATGCCAATGTTTTCCTGAAAAGACACACTTCCACGATCTTGTCATTTACGTAACTCTCCACCACCTATAATAACAAACACTTCTTGCTGTGTGGCCACGTTCAGAGCAAGCAAACAAAGAATCTTGTAAGCAAACCATCCGACCCTGTCCACAGCCTTGTAACAGTTTAGAGCTTCAGTGTTGGTCTTTTGGTCCTCCACGGTGGTGCAGACAACTATTGAATTGATTGCCATTGAGTTTGGCACAGACATTTATGACGTCTGGAGGATAAATTCTAATGACTTTAGCGATATCCCGATCACCTCCTGCGGTCCTGCCTTTTCCGCCTCCCGGGTAATCTAAAAATCGACACATACGTGGTCCTTTGATGCACCTGAGGCGGGCCAACTGATGCCTGGTGGCTCAAACTCTGTGCTCTGTAGCCAGCCTCAAGTGGATGATTGAGGAACTAGCCTGACTGTAGCCGCTTGGTCTAAACTTTCCCAATGTTAAGTCAAGCACAGCATTATGCATGTGGGAATATAATTTGAGTAGTTCTCTTTAATGGCAAACTATGTAAAGAGATTAATCAAACAAAGGTCACAGCTAACCAGAGCACCACAGGCAAACACTGACTGACCCGTAGAACAACCAAATGTCTGCAAAGTTGACTGGCTGATTAACTTGCCATTTTTTTATCCATTGCTTTGCAGCTGCTCTTTCCTGCAGTGAAAAAGACTAGTTGTGCATGACGCCCGAAGTGCCAAAGTGTGTAACTGTGCCAATTCTCTGGCAACCCACCGGGAAGAATGGAGATAGGGAGAGGAGCATAATGAAAGATAAGAAGCAGCAGCAGGAGAGGAGCAGTGTAGGGGAAATAGAAGAGGAGGTGATGCAAAGAAGAAAGGAGGAGGACGGCAGAGGGGTTGTGGTGCAGGATGAGATAAAGTGAGATAAGTGGAGAGATGGATACAGAGGCAGGAGATGAGATGGAGCAAACAAAGGGACGGAGTGACAGAGCGAAGGCGAGAGAAGAAGTGATGAAACATGAAATACATGATAACATAGGTGACATTTACATCTACATATTGTCATTTAGCTGACGATGTATCCAAAGGGTAACAATCTGCTCGCATAGAATCAAGTGACAGTTGTAGAGGGGGATAGATTTATAGATCTAGAACAACAGACGAGAAAAGTTTGGATTGTCCTGAGCGTTCGGGTGGCAGAGCAAGTCGTAACATATGTCTGTATGAGGGCAAGTAGGTGGGTGCAGTACCAGAGACTAGTTTGTAGGCGAGCATTATGGGACATATTTGAATTTAATGTGTGCTGCTGCAGGTGGTCAGCGGGGTCATGTGCAGGTTTGGGTTGATTGAAAAACACGTGCACTGTCGAGTATCCCCCTCTGTAGAACTCTCATGATACTTATTGCTGCACTAATATGTCCTAGTTGCACTGTACCTTGATTGTTTCCCTTCGCTTCGGATAAAAAGCTTCAGCTAAATGACCGAATGTAATGCAAATGCAAATTGTTTTGCTCAGACACACTCCTGTTGTGTTTTACAAAAAGCGCTTAAGATGTGAATTTTAAAAATTATAAACATATCCGAGTCCAAAAAAGCTTCACTGGCGCTGTGGTGTTTTCATTATCAGCGTTTTTTTAACCGCGCTACTTCAATTCAATTGAGCTGAAAAGCAATTCAGTAAAAATTATGCACGCTCCCTCTGGAGGAGATTACAACAAAATAAACTCTGACTGTGCTTCAACTCTGATTTTTTTCAGAGTAATGGCTTTTACCGTTACTAGAGTGCAACTAGAATTGCCAGTGCCTGTAACTTCTCCCTTTAATATCCTCAAAAACTAAAGCCGAATGGACATCAAGGACTTCTTATTCATGATAAGTTGGATACTCTGAGTGTCTTTAAAACTTTAACTATCCCTTTAAGGCTGACTAGCAGATGTATCCACTCTAGATTTAAGTGCTCAAATGTCTGGCAAGCTGGCTACCATAGAGCAATAATCGCTCACTTACGCACACACACACATACACATTCGCTCTAAGACCCTGCTGGGCAGAGGAAAGCTGAAGACGATGATGTCATGACATAAACAATAGCTCATTCAGCTTGGCGCTGGTGGTCAGGAAGCAGGACCATGCTTAAAGGACAACATCTGTAGACGGGGGGAGAGAGAGAGAGAGAGAGAGAGAGCAAGAGAGAGAGAGAGAAGGGAAAGAGAAGGAGAGCCGACATCTTAAATCCTCAGTTCATCCTATAACTCATATTGAGCTGTGGAAGCACCGGCAGAGTCTGTGAACAAATCCCAGCAGTTAGCTGAGCCGTCCGTGCCTGAGCTTTGTGCATCTATTTGGCATTCCAGTAGGTTAGTAGCCGGGCTGCAGAACAAGACGGAGGGATTGTATTCAGGCCAGACAGACAGACCTATAGCCGCAGGTCAGGTTACATGGCTTTTCCCATATGGTTCCTGTTACCACCACCACCCCCCCTTCAGTGGCTCTGCACTGTCTTCCTCAACCCTCTTTAGTGCTATTAAGATAATTAAATGTAAGCATGTAGTGTCAGCTGCTGCTGTATTCCCACAGTTCTTTGGGGTTCACGCCACATTATGGACAAAGTGGATGAATTAGAGATCATAGCGTAAAACATAAGCTGGCTATAGGAGACAAACTGATACTGACGGCCATCCTGTATCCTAATTCCATACTGCTGTATAGATTTCAAGCATTAATCTCTCACATGAAACCAGCACATCAGTCCTACAAAAGAAGCTCTTTTGTTGTGCACAAATCTTTTGTAATTTGGCAGGGCTGATGTTATCGCTCTCCACTGTGTAAGTATGCTTTCTGCAAAAACCACAGGCACAATTTGTAGGTCTGCTGCTGGATTTACCAGATCACAGTCACTCCAAACAGAGCAAAGGAGCTGATTCATTCCAAATGCAGCGCTCCTGCTTAAACAGCCGCACCGACTCCATAAAAAACGTGAAAGCTCTCCCTGCTGCAACTTTAAATTATTCTCAGTGCTGCCTTGTTGTTTGCTTGTTGCTGTGTGGATGTAACGTTCACGCTGAGAAGTGCACAAAAACTGTCCAACCATGTACAAGTAACAGTTTCCCATGTATTCCCATGTACTGTATGTTGGGTAGACTGGTCCACTGAGTCTGCATGTATGAACAAATGACTTTATTTTGAACAGCCAGCCCCTGCAATAACCCCCAGCCAACCACCCTGCCCCCACTGTAAATACCCACAGCTGGGTCTCACCCTGCTCACGCCACCTGCTGGTTAAGCCGGGGCCACGGCGTATTACAGTAATTAAACTTCAGGATCTCGACATTAATTCAACTGTGTTGAGCACACAAATGTGAGATAACAAACACGCTGCAGTGGTTCAAAAACTCACTCCCACTTCACATCTGCTTATCTTGATCTGAGTGTAATTCAGTGTTCAGTTTAATCACGTCACAGTTGTTTTGACATTGTGAAATATGCTGTTTAATGTCCTATTATGATTAACACAGTGTGTATAGGGTGTTCACATATACATTCAGTCAGATTCAGCACAGCATGAATGTTATTATCTGACCAACACAGAAAAAATGGACAGCAGGTTTACCATCCTTCTAATGTTTGTGTATATTCGCAATATTTGCATGTTGACAGGAGGCGTAATGAAGCTCCCAATCCAGACACACTCTGGGTGAAATATGGTTACATTTGTATAATGTCAGGGCGCCCAGGTCGCTCACCTGGCCATAGCGCCCCACGTACAAAGGCTCAATCCTTGCCACAGTGGCCCATCCCACCTGAATTTCCTGTCACTCTTCAGCTGTCTCTATAACTAAAGGTTCAAAAGCCTAAATAAAATAATAATAATATTAATGTATACTGTTGATGTTTTAAAGGACCTGTTGTTGTGATGTATTTGGTGACATTTTGCGGTGTACTTGCTAAGTGCAGCCTCTTCCTCATCCTCTTATTCCTAATGTCAGGGAGAAATTACTGTGGCCACAAAAGGCAGTACCTCCTACCACAGAAACACAGTGGTTCAACACTGTGGTGTCTGTATGTATGTATGTAAAAGCTTCCTTTAAAGGTAACAAAGAAAAAATGGTTTTAGGTGATTATACTCTAATAAAAATATATGCATTTTATATTCCATATTCTGCAAACAGAGCAACCTAAATCTGACACACCGGACCTTTAAATCACCTGCACTGTGTGTAGGGGTTTAAAATGTCTGACTTTGGTGGCTGCTATACTGGTAATATCAATGGATCTAACCTGGAAACACATAAACAAAGAGCTGAAACGAAACAAACTCCTTTAGAATCAGTGTAAAGACACAAATATGGATGTGAGCATGATCATAAATAGACTCTTTACCTGACGGAGTTGCTCATGGCTCCACAACCTTCTGTGGCTCCCTGGGACTCTGTATGGTATCCATTAGGGATGGCCCAGCGCCCGGGCTGGCTCAGCACAAACTCTGACCTGCTCCCTGGTATGGTGGTTCTCAGCGGGCTTCCTCCTACTCCAGCCATAGCTCCAGCTCCACAGACAGTGCTCCCACCAACCGTGAGATCACCACCTGAGGCATCTAGTCCAGCCTCAGCCCCATCCTGCTCCAGAACAGTTGCCAGCTCCAGCTCCAAAGGTTCAGGACCCTGTAACAGCGCCCTCTGTTGGATGAGCGGCGTCAGTGGTGCTTCGAAGCTGACGCAGCTGTCCGTCTCATCTGTGAGCGACAGAACATCCAGAGAGTCCAGGCTGCTGTAGCAGGTCCCGCCCCTCAGCAGGGCAGACTCTACAATGCGCTCAAATGTGGAGCTGAAGCCGTCTTTGTTGTCCACCCTACCTTTCTCCTGCTCCTCCTCCTCCTCCTCTTCCTCCTCCTGAACATCAACCTGCTCAACAATCTGCTCAAACACCGAGCTGAAACTGTCCTGGTTTTCTGTCCCTTCTCCCTCTTTCTGGACCTCTTCCTCCTCTTCCTCCACTTCTGTATCTGCCTGTTCTACAGTAGTCTCAAAGTTAGAGCTGAAAGTGTCCAAGTGTGCATGAGTCCCCCCTTCATCTCCTCCATCGTCCTCCTCACCCGCTTCATCGCCTTCATTCCTGCCTATAGCCGTTGGCCAGTCTGTTTCAACACGGAGAGAGAAAACAAGAGAAAATTATCTTGAGAGCACGACTCAAACATTGGGCAGCTTCGTTGTTGAGTTTGGCACATACATTCATATTAATCAGTGAAATCGTTCAGGAGGGGTGCACACATTTGGGCAAATATTTCAGCTGGAATATCCCCACTGACAATTGAAGCAAGATGAAAGGTGGAAAAGCTCTGTCCAATTTGCTACTTTGTGAATTGCTGGAAAGCTCATCTCCCATCAGCTGTCGTAACTCCTCTACTTCATCCCTTTTACTTGTGAGAATATGAATATATCATAGTGCTCGGTCTGCTGCCGACAGACAGAAATAACCCTTAAGATTTCCTCAAAGAGTGATGTAGAACATCTTAATTAGTGTACGTGTACCGTGTGTTAATGTCTGTGCATTTTCTACCTATGGGTCATAGCAAAGCACTAATTAACATGCTGTTCTGTCACATTTGAACTATTTACCTATTGCCCCTCGCTGGGTTTAAAGAGGATTTACTGCGTCCTCCAGCTCCTTGAAAAATTAGGACCATTTTCTCTCTGTGTTTGTTTTCCTTTCAGCTCGTTCCGATTAGGCTCTTTGCCTTTCCATTTTGTGAAATGCTAATTAGGTTAATTATGTGACAAACAACGACACCGAGAAAACAATTTGCCATTAAAAATATTCACCATGGAAGAGTGACGTGATGTTAGTCTGCCCATCCTTTTGTGTGTGTGTGTGTGTGTGCCAGAAGTTTAAAGAATTTCACACCCTGAAAGCAAAATCTATCTTGGCAGCGTGCAACAGTAAAGATGATTTAGTGAACTAACCGCCCGGCTTGTTGAGGTTGAGTTGCCTCCTCCTCCGTAGATGGTTGCATCTCTTCATTTTCCTTCCCCTCCTCTTCTTCTTTCATCCCCGCCGCCTCACACGTTGCCTCCTCCCCCGTTGAGCTCACCTCCACATTCATACATCCTTCCCCCCTCGTCCCTTCTCTCTCTTCCTCCGCCCCTCCGTCTGTCTGCTCATCCCCATCACCGGCTCCATCTACCCTCTCCTCATCCTTTACTCCTTCCCTCCTCTCTCTTTCCCCGTGCACCTCCTCCTCTCTCTCTCTGATCTCTTCTTGTTGTTTCCCCTCCTCTGTCTCCTCCTTCGACCCGGCCGCCAGCTTGTCCCAATCAGCCTGGTTGTGGGTTTCGGTGGTGTTGTTGGTGGTGGTAGCTGTATCGGGCTCCACTGGGTTCTCTGGTGGGGTGGGAGAGGGCAGAGCCTGCCCCTCCTGGGTCATGGTGCTCTTAACTGAAGGGAGACGGCTGTCCACTCAGGCCAGAGACGAGAACCAGAACCAGGGAGAGACCCTCTGCAGAGAAAAAGAAGGATAGATCAGCATTAAACGAGGACAAAGTACCAGGTGAAAATAAGCTGATACTGACGCAGCCATTTGATTATCTCTAGTCTTAATTGTAAGTCGCGGAGGTCACCTTCAACAGAGCGAGAGCTGTGTGTTGCGGTGTGTTACTAGGTGTGTATCTTAGAGAAAGAAAAATGCATATGGAACACTTTGTCCTCTGCACCAGATGATCCCAAAACAGCTCTGAAAGGAGGGCAGGAGAAGGTAGATAAAGTCCACAGAAAGTAGAGAGATGCAGGCTGGCAGGCACAGAGGGAGATTTGTTTAAGAGCTCAACAGATCTCTGTCAAAATGATCCCACCAGCTCATCCAGCTCTCTATGTCGAGATTTCACAGCCGAATAACTAACTATCTGTTTCCATCCCTGCTGTGTGTATGTGTGTGTGTGTGTGCTGGGTGTAAAGGCGTAATAGTAACCCGAGACGTGAACATGTATCATGATGGTCTGCGGTTTCTCTCACTTGCACAGCCAAGACCTCTGTACGGCAGGCCTTGCTCTATCCTCACCGAGGCTCAAGGGCAAACGCTAAGGGGGAGCTCTTAATTACGGCTCTGCAGAGCTGGTTATGTTTCAATTATCACTAGCTGATATATGATTCTTTTTTATGAAAATAAGATCTTTTTGTGGGTATAAAAATGAAATTGATCTTTTTCCTTTTCCAGATGCAATCTGATGAATTTGATGAGTGAAACGATTAGCCGAGTCATCAGCTGAAAGAAAACGTTGATCGATTTCGATAATCCATTAATCCGGGAAGCAAAACCAAAAATTATGTTGGTTCCAGCCAATATTTGTATCAAGATTTGTTATCTTAATCTGTTATAGATAATTGTAAATAGAATATTTCAGCGTTTGAGGTTCTTGGTCAGACAAAATAATCAATTTGAAGACATCGGCTGGGAATTTCTGACGAGCATTCTTCATTGTTTTATTGACTTTTCGCAGACTGATTAATCAAATAATAGTTGCTTAATTAGACAATACTGATTACTGATACAATACTTTTAATTGCATGCTAAATGAGTCGGGGGTTTAATTGAAATCGATGCTTTTAGATGAACAATATCTTCATGATAGCGACACAAAATAAATTCCAAACGATTGAGATTGTAAGTTAATTTCATTTGTAGCTGCTCTGGTGATTTCAATCAAATCCGCCAATCTTCAAGGTCAAGAATGAACTTTCAGTCCAAAATGGATAAAAAAAGAATATAAGGATACTGAAAAATCTGCATCATCATGAAGATGTTCTTATCAAAATAAAAGCATAGCATCCTCGTGTTCTGGTTCATCTAACCACTGAAATTCTATTTGTCAAAGTCTATCACATGTTTCTGAACTCAGCTTTAATGTTACATATCTTAATTGGCTTTAATGTGATGTATTGATGTAAAGAATAGAAAGAATTCTTATAGTGTTATATCTTATATTACACCTTTTATTAAGCACAAACCTCTGTCTGTGAAGGTGATGTCTGGATTGTGACATTGTTGCAGCCAGGAAGCAGCAGCGCTGTCTGCTTTATACAGACAGAGTCACATTCGATCTCTGCTCTGCTGAATCATCCTCAGCAGGAGACTCGCAGCACAACTGCAGTAAAATATTTACTGGGATTCAAATCTTTTCTGATGGCATGCAGATGCAGGTAAGTGCCTCGTTAGGCTGAAATGTGTACTGAATCCTGCCAACAGAACTCTGCAGTTTCCACAGGGGAAATTTTTAAGCATTTCCGCTTTATTTTTGATATCAAAACCAGGATCGTGTTAGAGAGGAAAGATTTGTGGCAGGACTAAGACGTCAGCCAAATTTGTTCCTATGATGTCGAAACTGCCTTGGCACACCACAGGCCGACTAAATGTTTCATCAGAGCTGCAAAAAAAGACGAAGCAAATTATGCAGAGCTAAGAAAGTCAGACAAATTATTACGAGTAATTACAGCAGACCTTTTTTTCCTTTTTTCATGCTGTCAAATGCAGAGGTGGCATCAATGCTCAGTCTCAATCTCTGAGGCCAATGTTATTACTGGAGCACTCAAAGCCAGCAAACATCTTGGCTTTACGCCGTCATCCCCCTCACCACATTGCAGTTTGAATAAGTCTGTCACTCTGAGAAATACAAGGAGCACACAAGCAGTATTTTAAAAATACAGTATGAAATTATTTGTTTTCTCACAGTCTCTCTGTGAACGAATCCTTCACACTCACGCTCACACTGCTGTTGGATGTGTGATGATCCCAGAGGACGCTCCGACTGATCCCCAAACAAATTCTTTCTGGATACACGATCAGCCATTGGCCGACTCTTGTTCTTCTTGTTTTTTTGTTTGCAGGAAGGAGCATGGGAATGGTTTGCATTACCTATTAGTCACCAGGCGGTTTTGTTGCAGTGTATTCCATCTGCAGAAACATTAATCACTTCACATTTAACTGCATTATGACACACGTAGAAAGGTAAGCTCAATAAACCGTTCACAAATCAGACTAAATAATTCATGGGCGCGCGTGTGTTTACATTCTCAAATAACGCTGAGCTAAACTCTGCAGATCTGAAACACGTTTCCATGTGAATCTGTTTGGAAGCTCGTGTTGGCTCACGTGTCCTCGCCATATGCAAAAGAGCACAATTTTGCACATGTTAAAACACAGTCAAACACACACAAACAGTGACACATCTCCATAAATGGAAACAGTTATGAAACCAGACATGGAAAGTGGGAATTCTCACTCTCACTCTCTCTCTCTCTCTCCAGTGTCCTGTTTTTCTCCCACTCTCTTCTCTTCATCTGTTCCACATTATGTTTTCTGCTATCTCACTGTCTCTCTCTTTTCTCTGTCTCTCATTTTTTTTTCAGTAATTGAGGTAAATGGGTCTTAGCCAGCAGAAAAAGACGAAGAAGACGCCCGTGGATGTGAGCAGCACGATGAATCCCGCTGCTGAGGAAAGGGAGCAGATGTGCTCAGACACCCCACATAGATGGATGGAGAAAACACAGCCAATGATACGGAAAGGGTGTGTGTGTGTGTGTGTGTGTGTGTGTGTGTGTGTGTCTCTTTGTGTCTCTATGTATACAATGGCTATCAGGAGAGACTTATTGCATTCCACTTCTGTCAGCAGAACACTGGGGCTCTTAAGCCTTATCAATTTCCTTTAATTGCAATCGGACCATCTGCCAATCATGTGAACAACACACAAACACACACACACACACACACACACACACACACACACACACACACACTGTCCAGGCACATAAACCACCAATCCAGCGAGGATGACGTTGGATAAAAGGCCTAGTCGCCATTAAATAGCTCCTCTCTGTCTCTTGTGTCTCTATTATATATCTCTCTCTATCTGTAAGTCTGTCTTTCTGTCTGAGCACACACACTTCGATACACACCACAATGTACAAACATAGACACGAGCCATGGCGTAATTTATTGATCCCTGAGACACAGAGCTGCAGTCCACTGGGAGTCTCCAAGGATGAGCCTGACTGGTTGCAGAAAGATGCCAGAGAAACACTACTGAGGTAATCAGACTGGGGCCTTCAGTATGAGGGGAAACACTTCAGAGCGAGCAGGCCTGACTGAAGTCCATCGAGCTGCTGCATTGCGTCCTAAAGTTCAGAATGATTCAACTTTCGTGTAACGTGCTCTGCAAAGCACATTTGTCTGTTCATGGGAAATACTGTCTGCAGCCGAATAAGTTTATTTAAAGGGTTAATTTAAGGATTTTTTTTAAAGAAAGGATGAACAAGATCAAAGTAGCAGAGACCTTTCATGACCCTGGTAAGCTTCAAAAACACTCGCCCCTTCCTTTCCCACAAGGCAATCAATAATGTATACATCAGATGATAATTACGAGCAGCCGAGTCAGAGAAGACGTCGGCCAACATCTCCATCACTCGGTGAAACACAGAAGTCAACAGACCGTCAACAGAGCTCCTTAAATCGTACACACCGGATAATTAAATGAATATTATTAACACTCATAATTTAAAAGGATATACAGTGATTGTTTGTATGACGTTTCAGCAATGACAGTATAAAGAATGGACATTGTAAGTCATCCACAGGTTTCTAAAGAGCCAGTTGTGGTGCCGTTGGCCGCCATGTCCAAAAAAATGGATGAAATGGATCACTGGTGGACACCCACCTGTCAATCAAAGCGGCCTTGCTGTTAATTATGCATAACTTTAAGCCTTTTTGTACCAGGCTGTAAACATGTTTATTTCTGCTGTGAAGTCGGACATTTAAACATGGGGACTTATGGAGACTGACTCGTTCTGTAGCCAGTCTCAAGTGGACGTTTGGCTTTGGAGGTCGCTGCTCGTTTTAGAATTTGCTCCAGCTGCTCCAAATGCAGCAGAAGTAGCTACTTAGAGAGCTTCTTTAAAATCCGTTCAAAATCACCACACCCCGATGACATCACCTGGGTCATTTCTGACGAAGTTCCTCCGGTGTCACAGAAAACATGATACAGTACCAGGCCAAGTAGTACTCTCTGAATAAAGATACTTTTGTGCCTTTAAGCAGAGCACTTAATGCCTTTTCTAGTCAAGTGGGGTTGCACCAAGGCCAGATGTTATTGGCAGTCAGTGAATGTAACACAGCACGGTGGAGAGGATTACCCAGGATTCCCTGAGCGTTTAACGAATGACAGAGCTACGCTATGGGGAAGGAATTATATATAGAAACACTCTCGTTAATCCTATCTATCTATCTATCTATCTATCTATCTATCTATCTATCTATCTATCTATCTATCTATCTATCTATCTATCTATCTATCTATCTATCTATCTATCTATCTATCTATCTATCTATCTATAAGCACTACTCTGCCTGCAGATGCACCATCTTTTATTGAGTTTAAGTGGTGGAGCAAGCCGGCAATTGACCACTTTTAACTTGTCCCGACCTCATTACATTTTGAAGTGCTACCCGCATTCATCCTAAACAATTGTGCTGTTTCTTTTGTCTGTTGCTGCGTGCCACCGACCGCAAGGGTTTCTTCCTGAAAAGGCGCCGCCGCCGCCACCGTATTGACGAAGGACACAATGTTGTCAGTTCACTGCGGTCGTTGACATCGAGCTGATTAACTCATCTTCTAATATGTAAATGATCACTCATTAGGGGGTTCACAACAGCAACAAAAAACAGTTCAGTGTTACATGTTTTTGCACCATTTTAGCAAAGAAAGAGAGAAAATCTGCAAAGGATACCACCTCAACCACGACAAACCGCCAGGACAACCCCTCTAAGTATTCTTTATAAGGAGCTAATTAGCAATCAAAATTAATTTATGAAGCGATCAGCTGAACACTGAGGGATGATAACCAGATCTGAATATTAAAGACGCACAAGGAAAACATCCTCTCCCCTCCCCTCCTCCTCGCTCCGCTGTCTATCACAGAGACATGCTCAGAAAACACACTGCAGTCTCATACTATAAATGACCTACTGACCCTGTTCATTATATGCAGGCTGGGTGCAGCACTGGCACTGCAGCCTACACACACACACACACACACACTTTGCTGCAGATATGGAGTCACCTTTCAAAAATGCTGTTGTGTTATAAGCACAGATGCAACACACACTCAGAGGAGGAGGAAAAAATCATTTCCTGGTTGTTAGTCTGCTACAGGAAAGCAGGAAAGCATGCTGGTTGGAAGTAGTCCAGAGTGTTGTGCTAGCTTTTGCCGGCCTGCGTATACAGTCGCACCAGTATGACAACAGACCTAGTGGAGCGTAACAGTCAGCCAGCTCACCCAAAGCACCCTAATATGTCACTTCTGCGCCGTCAAGGTCAGCCGTCCAGTCGCATTTTCTCACTCTGAACACTCACATCTAAATATACGCTCACATTAAAGTGGTGATTTGTCTTGAACTATTTAAACACACACATGCCCTTTACGGTGTGTTTCTTATGTTTGCAATGCAAATAATAGTTTCTTCTGAGCCCGATGTTGTCATTTCGGGATGGATTTTAAGATGTTGCATGCTGAGAGGTGTTGTTAGAGGAGGAGGCGGCAGACTGTAAATCGTGCTGGTGTGTGTGTGTGTCGGTGTCTGACACCTTGAGTTCAACATGATTACATTGGAGAGAGCGGCCACACTTTTGCCTGGGAGATGCTACAGTTGTATTGGGAAGAAAAGAGAGAGGGGGGAGAGTGAATTACAATTGCTCTAGACTAGACATGTAAATGCCTATAATTAACATAATGGTGACTTTGCTTTTGGGAAGAAAATACGCTGCTATCAAACACCTGTTTTAAAGAAAGCCACCCACATCCTGTAATGGCAAAGGAAAGGAAGTCTAGGGCCAGGAGCTCGCTTCACACCTCTGAATAATCACTATATTTATATTATATTGTTATATATAAAGGCGTTTAGAGTTAGATTTAAGGTGTTTTCAGCTGATTTTGGTGTCAGTGTGGCGTGTCATGTGCTTCCAAATACATGTCAGAAAGACATAAACAAACACCAGATCGACAACTATTGTCTGTGTGTGTGTGAGAGAGAGAGAGAGAGAGAGAGAGAGAGAGAGAGAGAGAGAGAGAGAGAGAGAGAGAGAGAGAGAGAGAGAGAGAGAGAGAGTGCACAGCGCGAGACAGCCATGTTCACCCAGCCTCCTCCAGCCAGTAACCATGACAACAGGATGGCTGGGAGACACGGTTCAAGCTCAATTGAGGCCGGTGTCTTTCTTCCCCTCTAAAATAGACCTTGGTCGCGGTTCAAGACCGACTTGTCCCCCCCCTAAAAACAACAAAAAAATAGAAAAAAATAGAAAAAAGCGGAAAGGAGGAAAAAGCTTTTCTCTCCCATAGAGGGGGAGAAAACACACAACACACACACACACACACACACACACACACCTCCATATATATAAAAAAAAATCCCACGGCCCCGCACGGTGCATATTATCCTTCAGCCTATATTAGCTCCACAAACACGGGCTGTCTGTCCTGGAGCACAGCCGGCTCTGGATTTAGCAAGAAACAAAAAAAAACAGGACGTGAGATCAGCCCCTCTGTCCGCTAAAACACACGATATTAAGACATTTATCTTTAACACAGCCAACACAGACATACTATCTTTAAAATATATATAAAAATATTAAAGATAAAGACTTGTCCGTTACATTGTTTCTTCACTCACCGGTATAAAGCGTCCAGTCAGCGGCAGGAAATCAGAGTTTCTTGCGCCCCGTCTGTCTCTCTACATCCACGCCGGGGAATAACACTGACAGACGGGCTCTTTTCTCTCTCTCTCCACGCTCCCAGCAGCAGCTCCCCCTCTCTCCTCCTCTCTCCTCCTCTCTCCTCCTCTCTCTCACTCTCTCTCTCTTTCTATTACCGGTTATGCGCGTGCAAACCGTTGTAACAACAGCAGACCAACCGTCGGTGCGCGTGGTGGTGGTGGTGGTGTGTAGTCTCGCGCCTCCGCACAAGGCTGGTAGGGGCAGGCGGGAGGTCCAGGCGGCGGCGGCGGATTCACCGATGGACGGATGGATGATCGGAGCCGTCCTCCTCGTCTCCTCCTCTCCGTGGAGAGTGTTTGAATGGCAGCTGAGAAATCCTCGGACGGCTCAGGAGCACCATCACTCTCCCGTGGTTACCCTGCGGTGTGAACGGGACGCGTCTCCAGGGCCTGTTGATATCAGACACTGTAGCCTGCAGTGAAGATTAGCACCGGCTGGTTGTGTTGACACAAGTCCACTGATGATACGACCCAGACCCAGAGTGTATTAAAATATCATTAAAATAGGTCCAAGCAAACTGGTTCCCACACTCAGATCCATTGATGCCCAAAAGACCTTGGGAGGGTTCCAGCATGAAGAATGTGTTATTCAACTTGATATTTATTTATTAATTATAGCATTGGGAACAAATGTTGAGAGGGGGGAAAAAGTTTGGAAATTGACAAGAATATGGAGATGATTTACAGATAGTTAAATAATGCCGTCCAAGGTCCAAAGTCCTGCAGCTGTCATAGCCTGGATGTAACATTGGTCATGCTGTAGAAGTTAGGGATTTAATGTCTGCGAGGGAAAACATGAGCCATGAAACCACCAGAAGTCTGCTTGTTAGATATTGTACTAGTAACTGTAATTTAAAATATAATAATGACAGCTGAAGTTCAAGGACATAAAAATATCATATGGATGTTGTGTAAAATAAAGTTTTTTGCCATGAAATATTTGTTTTGCATGTACAACAGTCTGTCATATTATAAAAATATTACTTAATTCTGTAACACATCTGCTTAAAATGCCTAAATAAATAAAGATTTTGCAAAGAAATATGACAGTTTTACTGTAATCTATAAAAGAAACTGTTGTTTTTACTGTAAAGTAGAGTTGTGGTTGCCAGAATATTACCGTAATAAATACAAAGCTTATATTATGGTGAAAGAATATTAGTACTGTGTATACTATAATATTAGTAATGTTGATTATTCCACCTTTTACTGTTTAAATACACGTCTCTTGTATTAAAAATGCCATATAAATAAAGGTTTTATCCTGAAAATGACTGTGTTTTACTTTGGCTTCCATTAAGTTGTGTAAGCATTGTGCAATACTTGGCATGATACAGTCTCATATGTTTGTGATTAGTATGTTGTAATTCTGTGTTTTATTAGAACAATAAAATACCTCAGGTATTGTCAGCCTCTAGCTGCTGCTACTTTCAAATTCACCCAAAGAAAAATTGAGAACCCCATTTTTGCTGTTTTGGGGGGATCTGAAAGCAAAAAAAAGTTCTTTAAGTCACAACTGCAGTATTTTATAATGTTGGAATACTGGTTCTTTAAGTCGACCCTTTGCAGCAACTGGTTCTTAGAAGAACCAATAAGTAAAACGGTTCCTTGCAGAACTGAAATAGGTTCCCCTATGGCATGACAATGAAGAACTACTTTAGGTTCTAACTCAATCTTTGTCCTTTATTTTACTTTGGGTTCTCTGGAAAACCTTTTTATTCTGAAGAACATTTTTTGCTGTTTAAGGTTCTTTGGGGGGACTTAATGCAAAAGTTCTTAAAATCAAACCTTAGCAGCAACTGGTTCTTTGAAGAACCAATAGGTAAACAGGTTCTTGCAGAGCCAAAAAAGGTTCCCCCTATGGCGTCACCATTAAGAACCACTTTAGATTGCAACTCAAACCTTTATTTTTACTTAATCTTTACCTTGAGTTCTCTGGAGAACTTTCTATCCTCAGGAACCTGTTTTGGCTATTTAAGGTTTCTTGAGTGACTGAATGCAAAAAAAGTGTTCTTCAAATCACATTTGCAGAACTTTTTGTGCCTTAAAGAACCTTTTTAATGCTTAATAATCTTTTTCCCCTTCTCTGGGATACTTTAAAGTCAAACCCTTTGCAGCAGCGGTTCTTAGAAGAACCAATAAGTAAAACGGTTCCTTGCAGAACTGAAATAGGTTCCCCTATGGCATGACAATGAAGAACTACTTTAGGTTCTAACTCAATCTTTGTCTTTTAATTTACTTTGGATTCTCTGGAGAACCTTTTTATCCTGAAGAACATTTTTTGCTGTTTAAGGTTCTTCAAACCTTAGCAGCAACTGTTTTTTTGAAGAACCAATAGGTAAACAGGTTCTTGCAGAGCCAAAAAAGGTTCCCATATGACATCACTATGAAGGACCACTTTAGATTGCAACTCAAACCATTATTTTTACTTCATCTTTACCTTGAGTTCTCTGGAGAACTTTCTATCCTCAGGAACCAATTTTTGCTATTTAGGGTTTCTTGAGTGACTGAATGCAAAAGAGTGTTCTTCAAATCACATGTGCAGAACGTTTTGTGCCTTGAAGAACCTTTTTTAATGCTTAATAATCTTTTTCCCCTTCTCTTGGATACTTGACCCTTTGCAGCAGCGGTTCATCGAAGAACCTATACGCAAAAGGTTCTCCTATGGCATTACCGTGAAGAACCATTGTTTTTATGGGTCCACTGAACATACATTTATCTCAGTCAAATTATAAGCGATTGATAGTCACCCTGACCACAGCAGACGCACATTATTTTTAGTATTTACAGCATTTTTGTGCTGATCTTTGTCGGCTTGTCTGTTTTCCAAAGGTGTTAGTCATTCTGGGAACTGTCAGTACTCCTTCTTTTGTGGCAGGACTGTAATTACAGCCTATCCAAAAGAGAAATACCACTAATTAAACCACTGTAAAGAAGACAATACGTTATGTAGGCTGGAGAACAAAGATGAATAGCTTTCAGCTTCTGCTGACATATTCTGAAAAACTTTAATTTGTTATTTATAGAGAGCACATTGTTTTGTGTGTCTATATTTATATATATTATATCCGTGTGTGCTGGTGGCCACATGTCTTTGTCAAGCTGGGGAATAGTTAGGGGTCTTATTTTTACCCCCCCATGTCTAAGATAGACAGAAAGCAAATGATATCTGATGTTCGGTCCGTTGGATAACGGAGGATCCAGCACGAAATTGGCGTCAGTGATGGACAAGAAGCTCATTTTATCTGCCGGCATGTACTATAAATTAGCCTCTGTCCACTCTGTCCTTGACAAAGCACAGAGGACATTTCTTCCACTGTACCGGCAAATGCCCACTACCAATTTTTCACTCCCTGTCAAGCTGTTCTTTCACTTTCACTCATCTCCCACGTGTAAAAGCAGCACAGTTAATTCAAGCCAAGAGCCGGTTTTAATCATTTGTATTGTCTTTTAAAACATACAGTACAGTCCTGGTGCACCTCAAGGTCATAAACAGGAGCACAGCAGCGGTACACAATCACACATATGGCTCTGCATTGTCTGCTGCCAAATTTTTACAATGTTTTCTTCAGGGATCGCAAATATAGGTCTTGTCATGAACAGCGGTGCCAAGATTTAATGTAACGTCCGCATGGATCGAGAACCTCAGCTTCCAAATCCATGCTCTCCACTGATCAATAGCACATTGTGAGGAGACAGAAGAAGAAGGGAGTGGCGTAAAAAGAGATAAGATGAAGAGAGAAAAAGAGGAATTAAGAGAGATGCATGAAACAAGAGTGAGGATGTGGACAGAACAAAAGAGCCTAGTGTGTGTGTGTGTGTGTGTGTGTGTGTGTGTGTGTGTGTGTGTGTGTGTGTGTGTGTGTGTGTGTGTGTGTGTGTGTGTGTGTGTGTGTGTGTGTGTTTGTGTGTGTGTGTGTGTTTGAAGGCAAGGGGAGGAGAAGGTTAGAGAGGCGAGGTTCAGAGTGAGACAGGTAGAGGGGGGTTATGCAAGGAGAGGAGAGAGACGGGGAGGGGAGGGGAAGATGGGGGCAGAGGGTTGAAGATGACAAAGAGTTAGAGGATGCACAGATGACCAGAGAGAGAGAGAGAGAGAGAGTGGTGGAAATAGTTTGGGGGAAACCCACTGCAGACGCAATGTCAATCCTAATTACTAATTCATTAACCTGCCCGGCTCCCTTCCCCCTCCGTAGCCACACACACACACACACACACACACACACACACACACACACACACACACACACACACACACACACACACACACACACACTCATATGCACTCAATGCTCCCTGCTCTGTCCCACGAGAGGCGGAGGGATGGATGAAGAAATGAAGAGGTGTGTCTGCAGCTAAGTGACATCTGCAAGGGCCGCGATGGCGGCAACGTGTTGGGAACACTGGAAATCCCTGATGTGACAATGGGAGGAAGGGAGAGGGGGAGGGAGGGAAGTGGGAGGTAACTGGTGAGAGGAGAAAAGCTAACAGCTTGTGTTTTGGTTTGCTGGGGTGGGTGGTCTCCTGTGATGATGCACATAAGTGTGTTAATGTGCGCGGCTGTGGTGTCAGAGTACGTATATGTTTGTGTGCCGCGAAGCGTGCATTTACCTATGCATGTGTGTGTGTTTGTGCATACGTGAAGAGTGTGTGCATGCACATGTGTGGGCATATTAAATGAAAGCAGGTAGTGGAAGATAATCAATATGCTGATGTTGCTGTGTGCATATAATAACATTGTGAGTATAATGAAAGCAAGGGGGAGGTGCAAGACAGACTGATGGTGTGTGTCTTTAGCCACTGCTGCAAGACTCCTAGCTCTTTGTGTGTGTGTGTGTGCATGTGTGTGTGTGTGTGTGTGTGTGTGTGTGTGCATGTGTGTGTTTGTGTGTAGGCGACAGAATTACCCACAGAGATGTTAGCATCCACCTCCTGCAGCATTCCTCTGCACATGCTCACATAGACAACTCAATATGAAGACAGAGATACAAATGTGCACACACACACACATGACACATACTCATGCACCCAAGTGTGCACACACACACACACACACACACAAAGAAGGATGTGGTGCTGCTGACTGAGGTGGAATTAAATTGAGAAATCCTCCAAACGAACATCGATTCTCAGAGTTTACAGCGCTGGCTCCGTCTGGCCAAACAACAGGGAGCACTGTGAGACAGCTGGGGCACACACATAAAGATGCGCACACACACACACACACACACACACAGGAGGCAGAATGTGTGTGGACATGGAGTGGGTCTTTGATTTTGATCAGAGGACTTCACAGCTGAATGTGCTTTAAAGAGTAAAAGCATGAGTGCATCTCTGATATTTCATTAAATCAGTGTGTGTGTGTGTGTGTGTGTGTGTGTGTGTGTGTGTGTGTGTGTGTGTGTGTGTGTGTGTGTGTGTGTGTGTGTGTGTGTGTGTGTGTGTGTGTAGGGGGATTCAGCAGTGAATCTGCATGTATGGATGTCACAATCACAAATGTCATGCGTTACTTCAGGATGGTTACAAGCTGTTTACACTGATCGCAAATCAAACTATGACTAAAATAAAAACTAAACTATAATCAATATTTTATATAAAAATGAATCAGATGACTACTTTGTATTTAAAAGTGCTCTCCTGCAGTGAGGAGTGTCTTTCAGTTGACTTTTCTATCCTGCATTTTTATTGTTTCCAATGGCTACCTGCCCAGCACCGAATGCCAAGTCATTGTTCAGACGGCCCATTATTCTGAAACCTTAGTATTGCAAAAAGATCCTTTTCCTAAACTTAATCAAATATTTTTGATGTCTGACCACCTGTTTATTACCCTGACGATGAAGGTCACCTGACCAAGACAACAATAGATTCCTGACTATTGTTGCCGTAATGATTAAGGTGACCTCAGGGTGTATTTTTGGAACAACGGGCCTTTGGAGGATGTACTTTTGTTTTTGGGATAACAGGCTGTCGGACAAATGAGCCTATAAATTAATGTGGTTTTGCCAGTTTCCAAGGTTAGCAGCTAGGCGGTGAACATTTAGTGCATTTTGTAGCTGAAGAGCCGGATATTTCTCTCATGAGCTGGTGGAGACCAAAACAAAGCTAAAAGGAGAGTTCATAAAAAAACACTGTAAAGAAAAAGTTCATTATCTTTTTTCTGAGAGTTAGATTAGAAGAGTCTCATACCTATCGTTAAGTATGAAACTAAAAGTCGAAGCATGGTGAAACAGTTAGCCTGACATCTGTACCTCAGAATTGCGTCTCTACTTTTTGCAGATGAGCGTAAGGCGGCTGAGACGAGATTCAGCATCTTCATTTTGAGGCCATTGTTCTCGGCTGGTGCATGTGTGTGGTATGCTCCCTTCATGTTGGGAGCAAGTCGCTGCCCCAAGTGAAGGAGTTTAAGAATCTCAAGTTCTTGTTGATGAGTGATGGTAAAATGGTGCATGAAATGAACTGGTGGGTTAGTGCCGCTTCAGCAGTATTGCGGAGTATTGCACCAGACCATTGTAATGTATTCTAGCTCCCAGAAGGAGGAGCAAGATTCAATGCTGGGATAGGGAGGCCTGCAAAGCCCTGCTACATCTGCTGCCACCACAACACAAACCCTGGATAAGTGGAAGGAAATGGACAGATGGATGTAACTTTAGGGCTGGGCGATATATCGAATATACTCGATATATCACGGCTTGTAGTCTGTGCGATGTAGAAAATGACTATATTGTGAAACTTGAGTATACGTTGTCACACATTTGCTTTTAACCGCGAACATTAAACTCTAGGCTTCTCACACTCTTTCTCGTCTCTCCCTCTTACAGAGACAAAAGAAGTGCACTTAGTTACATACATCAGTCTGTCATGCGTGCAATGTCATAAGCCCTCGCCCAGCAGAAAGATAGAGGCAGCAGGTGCTAACGGTGACACATGGAGGAGAAAACAGCACAAAAGGAACTTTTTTTGTTTTAAAATATTGTAGTGGTCTTATGTACAGAAAGTGCACTTTAATTTCTTGTTTTGAAATGTTGTCTCTGTGACAGTTTTGCACAAGACGTGCACTTTCTGTTTTGAAATGACAACTTTATGTTTGTGCTACAGTTTTGTTAACTCTGACATAGTTGTGATTTCCACTTTTTTTGCATTAAAGTTTAAAATAAGCATTTGAACAAGAATGTTTTAATGCAGACATATAGAATCATCGTACTGTGTGATTGCATGCATCAAAGTGTTAATTCAAGGCTAAGGCAAAATATCGAGATATATATCGTGTATCGTGACGTGGCCTAAAAATATTGCGGTATTAATAAAAGGCCATAATGTAACTACTACTACTAGTAACAAGACACGATATGAGTTAATGTGTGATCTTAAGAGCTGTTATTAGTTGTATTTTTGAGAAAGATTAACTTAAGCAAATTGTTTCTAATCATCTCTTAGTGTCAATCTTTTTATCTCCTGTGATATTTCCCTAACTGTCACTCTACCTCTGCTGCCAAGTTGTTAAATACAAACCTGTGGATCTAACGAGGTCATGAGCGCCTTCTTAAAATGGACAGCTGTTCATGATCGTGTTCGTTCTGTTAATTTGTTACATTTAGAAAAAAGGGGACACGTTTTAGCACCTGAGCATCATCAGTAAAATAATAGCCTCGTCCAGTAACGTTCATCTTTCTGTGGTCTCACATTCAGAAGAAGCATTAGCCCTACCTTCAGTATGCAGATCATTATTTAGCTGCCTGGTGTTGGACTCCAGTGATTCCCCTGACTACCCCATCAGCATTCATTAGCAGTGAAGAGGAGGGGGACACAGAAACGTGCAGTATGTGTGTGTGGCTCTCATCTGGGTCATTATATCCACAGGCATGAACGCAATGACACACATCCCTCCACGTAACGGAGGCAAATGGAGAGGGGGAGGGCGTTCATTTGAGAATCAGTCACTTCCACCTGTGACCACTTGTCCTTACTGAGACGAGTATAAAGGTTACAGAAGAGACAGTGTGTGTGTGTGTGTGTGTGTGTGTGTGTGTGTGTGTGTGTGTGTGTGTGTGTGTGTGTGTGTGTGTGTGTGTGTGTGTGTGAAAAACATCATGAAGAGCTGTTTATATATGGAGAAACCCACTGGCTGGTTATTTAGTGTTAGACAGAGCCACAGCGACCTTGCCAACATGGTGACAGAATGCGCCATGTGTTTGTGCGTGCGTGCGTGCGTGCGTGCGTGCGTGTGTGCGTGTGTGTGTGTGCGTGTGTGTGTGTGTGTGTGTGTGTGTGTGCGTGTGCTCCAACTTTGAGTCTGCTGGGCAGCCAGGTCAACAGACAGACCGGTCACCATGGCAACGGTGCCACATCTCTGGGCCAAGATGTACATATTAAAGTCAGATAAAAAAAAAATATGGAAGTGTCACTGTGTGTGTGTTTTGTTTCCGCAGTGTTTCCAGTTTGTATCAACACTTTCGCTTCACGTGATGTTCAGACATCTGTAAATTACAGCTGCACTAATACATATTTTATATGAACTGTAGCTCAAATGACTTGAGTGTGACAGAAAGGGAGTTGTTTGTTTTGATGAATACTGACACACTCCTGCATAAACTCTTCAGCTCTTTTCATTTTAAAAACATTTTGCACATATATTTATATCATCTACGTACGTGATTCTTGTTATGCACCAAAACACCAAGACAAATCAACTTAAGATATGATGTCACACCAGGAAAATTCACTTGCTACAGCAGCTTGTATGCATAAAGCTGAATAAAAATATTAGTCTTTGCCCTCCAGAGTTACCAGCGTTTCCAAAGTGAGTTCATTCAGGCCTGTCCCTGTGTTGCTCCCTCTGTAGCCTGGTTAGTGCCAGTGTTAGCTCCTCCAGTGATCGTACATTCCCCATGATGACAGACGTTACGCACAGTCTGTACCGTCATTTCTCGCTCCAGATCTCCGATCTTTCCAAAGACAGCATGCTAGCACTGCCTAACTTTGATTTTTTTTGAATGGGTCACTCAATGCATACATGCGTAGTCGATATAACAGAGAAAGGCATGGTTTAACTCCATGTATGCACACAGAATGAATGAAGATTGGTGTCGGGGGGGAAAAGTACTAAAGACACTAAAAACACAGAGAAGTTGTCAGAGCTACTGGCACTGGCTGCCAAACCATGTGGCGCCTTGGCACGTTACACCTTCCTTGTATGTGAAAGCAACTTGGCAATAAATCTGTTTCTGATCCTGTGCAGTTCCTCTCAGCTCTGTGGAGAATTTTTTAGCGTCTTTCAGCAAATGATTTTGGTTTTGCAGCCTGCAGATTTACTGTTTTGGGTAACTCTTGCCTTCATTTGTCAACCTTGTCTTCAACCGTAGCTGTTTAACTAAAAAATACTGACTGTATAGATAGCGGACAGACTAGCTGGTGAACATAATAGAACATTAGAGATATTTCCCTCCTAAGGGACCAAAAATAGAGATAAAAGACGCATGGCTCTGTGGATGTATAAATATGTGATTAAATAACTGCTCCTTTATGTTTACAGTAATTTCACTTTTTTCAACCATGTGATCTGCGAACATTACCGGACTTCTTCTGCGGTCCATACAAAACCTGATTACAGTAAAACGCTGCGTTCATCTCCACACCAGCTGCTTATATCGTTCTTATGTGCCTGATTAAAGCAGCCTCTGTGGAGTAATGATGTTAAAAGTCAGCTGAAAACTCTTTCAAACTCGTTATGCAAATTGTGTAAAAATAGTCAACATGCGCCGGTATCCTGGTAACACATTACATGGACCTCCCATGGGTGCGTGTGCATGCTCCTGCACAGCGTGTGCTGCCTGTTAAATCACTTTAGGTACTGAAGCAACACTTTGTGTGTGTTCTGTTTAACCACATACATCTCTCATGTGAATCCATGCTAATGCACATCCTCTTCACAGAGCAGTCTCCATGTCAGTGGGGTCCATGCATTAAACATGGGGCGGACCACGAGGGGGAGAACATGTTGGAATACCAATAATTTTAAAATGGAAACTCCTGTTGTCGAATAAAGCCCCTAAAAGCATGATGAGAAGTACAACGTTATGGTTTAAAAAAGAGAAAGTGCTGCTTGTGTCTCCTGAGACATTTTGTAATTGTAATCTTTGTGTTGCATTTGCAGTAAATTAAAATCAGCATACAGAGACAGTGAATGGATTATGCAGATTCAGAGGACACAGATCTATTGGAGGTCCCTGCTTGGTTTCTGTCGTCTGATGTGTGTTCGATATCCGAGGTCAAAGGTGGGAAATGTTGACGACTGTGCAGTTTTGATGATGGACTCGAGAGCAGGCCAGGATTCACCTGGAAGAAGACGCGTTGGATCTGGAGGGTAAAGTAAACAAAAAGGTAACTTGAATAACTTACGGTAGGTAACAGAAGACGGCTGAGAGAGTCCATAAATCCAAGAGAATGAATCAGAAGTCCATATGAAGAGGGAAAAACTAGAAACAGGAGCACGGACGAAACAAGAGACTGAGGAACAAACAGAACTCAGTACAATCTGAATTCAATAATCAGTTATCTGTAATCACTTATCCTCATCAGTGTCACAGAGGAACAATTTCGAGTCACCAATTAACCAATAAGCGCATGTCTTTGGACTGTAGATAAGAACCCACGCAAACACAGGGAGAACATGCAAACTCCACACAGAAAAGTTCAAACCAGGAACCTTCTTGCTCACCACTGCACCGCCGTGCACCCTAAACGAAGCAACACAGGGACTGAAAGCACAAGACAGACGACTAGACACAGATGAAAC
The DNA here is from genome assembly GCA_004119915.2 of Collichthys lucidus. Taxonomy (NCBI): domain Eukaryota; kingdom Metazoa; phylum Chordata; class Actinopteri; family Sciaenidae; genus Collichthys; species Collichthys lucidus. The sequence goes on along the minus strand of CM014083.1, from coordinate 26,836,585 downwards.
AGTTGAATGAAGGACAGGGTGCAGCCAATCCAGGTGGACAACAAAGAACAAATGAAACACTGAGGTGAAAAGGAGAGTTTATGATTTACAGAGCACTAAATTATTTTTTTATTTAGACATTCATTCACTCACATGAGCTGTCCTGATTTCAAACTGTTCAAATTTGATTTTGCCTTATTATAAAATACATGCTGCTTTATTATTTTGATTACAAACACGGCGCGACAGTGGTTAGCACTGTCACCTCACAGGTTTAAACCTCGGCTGAGGCCTTTCTGTGTGGAGTTTCCCCCGGTCCAAAGGCATGCACTTACTGCAATAGGTCAGTTTGTGGCTTTATAGTGAACATATGTGTGACTGGTTGTTGGCTCCAGCCCCCTGCCACCCTGATGACGATAAACAGTTCCATAAAATGAACTGGATTACAAACAGCTTCTCATTTGGTGGTGCTGCATGATCAGCTTTTATTGCTGCTCTTCTTCCCTTCATTGCTAATCCCCCCTTTCCTCCAGCAGAGGGTGCTCTACATGCATAATGACATGTGACCACGTGTCTAATCCTCTCCACGTGGGTTCAAATAAAGCCACAAAGTGTTGATGACTATCTGGACTTTCCCAAGGTGTGCCATAGAAAACATGAAGGTAAGAGCAGGGATGAATAACTTGTTGCCTGTGGAATTTCCTTGTTCTCACTCCTGGAGTTTATAAAGGTGCAGCACTGATTAGAAGAAACATGACTGTGCACCTCTTTTACCACTTTGCCAGGTACATAATCAGGGAACAGCATGTGGAAACACACACTAAACTCACCTCAAAGTGACTAATAAAGCACATGATAGACATATTTATGTCACACCCGCTTGCTCTTTGTGGATCACTGTTTTGTTTTCCCCAGACAGACCTGACCTTGACCCCAGAGAGATGTATGTACACTCTTACTTTTAATCTTTTTAGGAACTACAAATCCTCAAACTAACATCAAGATAAGGAAAACAATAAGGAAAAGCTCACGGCTTACTGTAAATGTGTTATTCCTACATGAGGAAGAGATAAGGCTGACAGGTATGGTTACACCTATGGCTGGAAATGAGTGCGGTAGACGTAAATCTAGGTTTAGATTTGCCGTTTGTAGTTGACTTGAAGCCTGAATGGAGATGATTTAAATACACGAAACCTCACGAACCTCACAAACAGCAGAACAAAGTTGTGCATATTTGTGTGTGTGTGTGTGTGTCTGTGTGTGTCGACCTTGAGCTGTCGGCCCTGATACCATTAACAAACAGACTGGTGTCTGGTATCACTGAAACACTGGTTTTGTGGGAAGCCCGACTACATTGACTGATGACAGGCCTGGTTTCGTTTTCTGTAAGCAGTGAAAGGTTTTTGGGTAAATTTCACTTGACTGACGACATCTTGTTGTTTTCACTTCAGCTCAAACAAACCAGAAGTCTGACCTATTTTCCAATTTTTTTATAGTCACTTTAAACCATTTCAAAACTTTCTCTTAGAGCAAGATGTAATATAAAGCTTTTCTAAAAGTCTAGCACTACAACTTAATGCCTTTTTTTTTACAGATATTATAAAAATCCTGACGTTTTAAGTGTGTAACTTTTAAAAAAACAGTTTCACTTTAAGAACAAAAAGTTGGATTCATAAGCAACAGATTTCAGGCCTGCTCAGTTAAAAATACACTCAGGGGTTTTTGCTGCTACAATCCTGTTTGACCTGTAGCCTGGCATGGTGGTGTTATTCTTTATTCGCATCCCTTAGACAAAAGTGGTTGCTATGATTAATCTAAAAAAATCAGCAAAGACGTGGATCATCAGTGGAGCAGTGCTGAATAAAACAAATCACCTGTAACGGCACCTATGTGTCAATCAAAGCAGCCATGCTGTTAATTTTGCATAAATTTAAGCCTTAATATAATTTGAACAGGTGAGTTGTATATAAATTCACCCTCAGTACAGTTGTCATGAACGGGGAAATTAGCTACAGAGACCAAAACTGTTTTTTGTACCAAGCTGTAAACATGTTTATTTCTGCTGTGAAGATTTTATCATGGGGACTTATCGAGACTGACTCACTTCTGGAGCCAGCTTGACTAAAAGACACAGTATCAATAAAGACAAGAAACTGCAATATAAGCCAAATATAAATAAGTGAACTGACTCTCACATGAAGTAAAAATAAAACTATAATAGAGACAAAAACAACCAAATAATAACATTTATTTAAGTTTAATACATTTTTGTTTTGGCGTCTTGTTGTTTCTGATCTGTCTGATGTTGGTGAGGAGCAGAACCTTTATTAAAAAAAAGAAGTGTAATGTCTTATTCTGAATAACCAAAGACTACAGAAGATTTTAGTTTACCCTTCACAATTAACCAAAATGATTATTTATGCATCTTTCACACATCAGTCCAGAAAGAACAATGAACCCGGCTGCTCTGTTTTGGACACTTTGGGGTGTTTTTCCGCAGCACTCGACCAGACGACTGGGCTGGGCAGTTCTCCAGGTATGACAGCACAAGTGACCAAACTACATTATTCATAACAGAGAGTGGAACAAATACATGAGCATGGTAACCTGCTCAACTGATGTTACCTAACTTTACAGTGACTCATAAGCTGACTGTCGCTCGATTTTTAATGGTTTATACTTTAGAAATAATTTACCTGAAGGGAAATGTTTTCATATTTCTGGTAATTACACATAATAACTAATAACCTGCTGGAAGGAAGGTGCATAGTTTTCTCTATTGTTGTGCATCCTGTATATGTTGTAACATTGTTTTCTTGCATTTTGTGTTTAAAGTCTTGTATCGACTATTTGGCAAGGTTGATCTGAGCTGACTTATCTGGTTAAATGAAGGTTAAATAAAATAATAAAATAAGCTATCAAGGACAAGATGATGAAATGATTACTAAATGACAGACACATAAAATTATACTCTACTTTTTTGGCATTTATCCAGCCTCTTGTTAGCCACAAGGTTCAGCAGACGATCCCCAGTCTTTCCTTCAAGTGCTGCAAACATCTACCGAGCTGAGAATAAACACAGTGTGTGAGAAAAGGAACAGGTTTAATTTACTGGAAACACTCCCAGTATGTCACACCTTCAAAGCCCCGACAGGTAAAAAACAGTAGAGAGGTGAGTCATCTTCATAAGAATCCAATCATGATATTAACTGTGATTGCTCAGAGACGCGTGAGTGACATTTAACATCCGTCCAAGTGGACCGATCTGATTTGTCACCGCGGGGGTTGAGGCGAACGGCAAACAATGAGCGCCACAATTAGAGTGTCAACAACCTGTTGACGGAAAATAACCCTCGGAATAAATATCCAGATTCCTTCCTGCACATGTGGTGTTGTGATTAATGGTTTCATACCAAGCCAGCAGGACTTCCTGGTGGAAGAGAAAAGAAAGAAGTGGGGTAAACAGTGCAGATGCAGAGAGTGTCGGATCAAGTTAAAACAGGGAATACGGAAGAAGACTGAGAAATACTCCCATTTCCAGAAAGGTTACAGAGCCTGTCAGGGGAAATTAAATTCCTGGCGTCCTTGAACGTTTCTAAATGTCAAAAGAGAGCAGGTTTAAAGTTATTTATAGCAATGTCATGATGGGGAAACATTTTTTTCATGATATCTAAGTAACTGATGCTTTTTTTATATTTCTTTGTGAAATTACAGGAATGTAAAAGAGAAGGAGAGAGGAGGAAGGAGGAGAGAAAAGGACGAATACAGTGATGTCAGCCCATCCCACTCCTATTCAGTACAAATACAGCCGGGCAGGGCTGAGCCTGCATACCACTGCTGCTGACGACTGACCTGATCCCACACACACACCAACACACAAAGACACTCTTACACACTCATCACCACTGCAGAAACTCAGACCGGGCGCTTGGAGATGCTACCGGCTGGCAACCGTTGAGTAAGTCCACTCTCCCTCCTCGGCTGAACTCGTCTTTTCTTTCTCTGTCTGTCTTTTGTCGTGATTGCCTTTTCTGCAGCCCGTCTGAGTTCATTTATCTCTCACACTCTCCTCTTGTCGCTCTGAAAACGGCCAGTGTGTTCTCAGACTGAGAGACTTTTCAAACTTTTCTCTCAGTATGCCGTGCACATGCCTTACTCCTCTCTCTGCCTGCCTTTTTCTTTCTTCTCTCTGCATGTGAGCGGAGACAGAAATCCCAGGACTTATTTGCATGTTGGCGCACGGCCAGACTTGGATAAATAACAGAGTTGATCGTATAGATGTTGATCCTCCACTTTGTCCTTGTGTTGGTTTCTGATGTGTCTGTGTGGGCCTGTAATTGTCTGTGATTGGTTTGGCATGTTTACCTCTCGTTTCTTTTGTGTTGAGTTAATTGTAGGAGCTGTTTTTCAGGTATAAGAACTGCCTCGGAGGTGTGATTGTTTTACACAAGAATTGAGCAATTTGTCACTGAGTGGGCCGTTTGGCAGTAAATCTTCAAGTCAGGTCCAGTTTATTTGCTCTTAATCACACAGTCTTACAACTCCTACATTAGGAAACAATGAATGAAAGACAGTCCCCAGTCAGGCTTGAGACAATAGGCAAGAACATAGATCGCAAAAGCCTGTTGTAAAGATTAATGAATGAATGGATGCTGGTTCTTGAGTTTGTCTAAAGCTTTACTATTTAAATGAGAAGATTAGCCACAGGTAGAGATTTATGAGCTTCCACGACATAATTCATAGCAGTAAAAGCAGGATACTCCATGTGTGTTGTTCCCCCTCTTGAAGAAATAGTTGGACATTGTTGCCGAGAGTTAGAGGAGAAGATTGATACCATACACCCCATGTTTGTGCGATAAATATGAAGTTACAGCCAGGAGACGCTTAGCTTAGCTTATCTTAGCGTAGCTTAGCTTATCTTAGCGTAGCTCAGCCTAGCTTATCTTAGCGTAGTGTAGCTTAGCTTATCTTAGCGTAGCTTAGCTTATCTTAGCGTAGCTTAGCTTATCTTATCTTAGCGTAGCATAGCGTAGCTTAGCTTATCTTAGCGTAGCATAGCGTAGCTTTGCTTATCTTAGCGTAGCTTAGCTTAGCTTAGCATAAAGGCGACAGGATTTTATTTCACTTTAACACATCAAACTGATGAGCTATAACGTGCTACACAGAGAGATTTTAATGAGCTAACATGCACATTTTTGGTCCAAGGACAGAGCCAGGCTCACTGTTTTCTAGTCTTTATGCTAAGCTACTTAGCGTACAAAAATTAGAGAGGTATTTGTTCTTTTATTTTAAAGCTGCAAAGAAATTCTTTTGCTGTATATATTTTTAGATTTGTATATTTCTATTCTATATATATATATATATATATATATATATATATATATATATATACTTTTTACATCTTTTACTATACCTGTGTCCAAACTGTTTTGGACAAGAGAGAAACGAAATTTCGATGCTCTGTATGTCCTGTACACATAGCAGCATTGACAATTAAGTTGACTTTGACTTTGAAATTGTCAAACTTTACCTTCATAAAGAAAATCAGAGGATCATGCAATGCTAAATTCATCTGGTTTCCTTTCTGTCCGTCCTTTTATCAGTTGTTAAATTCAGGAAAATACCGCTGAGTTTAGCTGCAACCATAAAGTTTTTCAGATACAACACTACTGCAAGGTTCGTGTCCACGTGGGCCACGCCTGAAACGCTAATTTCAAAGGTGATATTTCACTTCTGTCAGCATCAACGGCTTTAGCGTAACATACTAAACAGCCCTCGAGTTCAGATTGGTGAACTCTTATCAGAGACACACGATCCCTATTGGCTCTCGCTCGGCAACGGGACATATTCCGCATATTTCAAAAGTGTGTGCAGGGCGGCGACTGCGTTTAAACGGCGTGTTTACACTCTGTTTAACATGCAGGCTTTGCACTAACTGGAACAAGGCTATATATCTGTGTCACGTGGGTTGATAAGGTGCTAAAAAAACAGTCGGAGTACTGAAGTCAACTATTGCTGTTTTGTGCCCCTTTATCTGTGTCTGTTATGCTGAGATAGCATGCAGTCATTAACGCCCTGCATGTGTATGCGTGTGTGTTGACTTACTGAACCTGTCCCTATTTGCCTGTTAGTGTTTGAAAGCACAGCGGCATTCTCGCTGCCTACTGTATGCAGAGTAAACACACACACACACACACTGGATTTGGCATTGTGGTTTATTTGCTGTGAGCCCATTGTGTGCTGCCAGCAAGAACAGGGTTGAACGGAGGGAAACAAAACAATACACTAGATATAATCTCTCTCTCTCCCTCCCTCTCCCTCTCTTTCTCTATAAACCACAACAGCAACCTTCGGAGCTCAGTTGATCCTGGACACACAGTGCCTTCACCCCCAGAGGGCCCGACACACTCCTTGGAGCAGCACTCGACAAAGGACGCTACACTGACCTCCAGCAGCCAAGGCCGCACCTGATCCCACATCCTCCAAAGAAAAGGGAACCTGACTCTGAAGCAGGAAAAAAGGAGCGATCATACCCCTACCGCTGAAACACGACCCACTGGACGGAGAGGCAGAGGGGCAGACGGTCCGCCTGTGGCACCTTGGGGAGGTAAAAGGAGGCAGGATGCTGGCTAAAATCCTCGAGGACATGTGGGTGGAGCCCGAGGTGCTGGAGGCCCTCAGCGAGGAGCAGAAGAGGATCCTCTTCTTGAAGATGAGAGAGGAGCAGGTACGCCGCTGGAGAGTGCGGGAGGAGAGGGAGGAGAGGGAAGCAAAAAACGACAACAGGCCAAAGAAAGGTAGGAATGCAACACCGGCTTCATTGTGCTGGTTACACATTCATCTCATTCCATTAGCACACCGTGTGATTATCAAGTTTCAACATAGATTTCTGGGAAATGTGGCCTTCATTTCAACAACAGCATACCTCTGTTATTTCTTTGTGTTGCAAGCTGGACGATGAGAAATCATGACAACATGTTATTCAACACACAAATATTTAAGATAATACCTGAAAATGTGTAATGGAAATGTGTTTCTTTGCTTTCTAGAAGTCGAACATTGATACAACATTCATGTTTGTTAACCTGCTCAACTCTAAAGTTAACCGATTAAAGCTCCAGGTGTTTCTACCTTGAAGCCAGGCCGGCTGTTTCCAGGCTTTATGCTAAGCTAACTAGCTGCTGCAGTTCCTCAAACGTCCACTTGAGGGTGGCTCCAGAAGTGAGTCAGTCCCCATAAGTCCCCATGTTAAAATGTCACAACTTCACAGCAGAAATAAACATGTTTACAGCCTGGTACAAAAAACAGTTTTGGTCTCTAAAGCTAATTTCCCCGTTCATGATAACTGTACTGAGGATGAATTTATATACAACTCACCTGTTCAGATTATATTAAGACTTAAAGTTATGCTTCAAATTTAAAGTGCAGACATTCGAGAGGTCTTGACCTCCTCATGTAACTCTCAACAAAAAATGTATAATATTGAATTATCTCTTAGTTTTTAAATATGTATAGTCTGAGCCCTGCAGCTACGATTGATGACACCAATGACGTATCAGTGCCAGTATTGCACCTCTGATTATCCAGGTCGACTTTGAAACAGAGTGAAGGGGATCAGAATTTCAGGAAATATCATTTAACAGTGAAATAAATCAATAAAATGAAATAAAAAGTGTTCATCTGCGATCAAATATCCCGACAGATTTTGATATTTTAAAAATTCTGGCCAGCAAACATTTAGTTATCATGATTACAACTATTTACTCTCACTTAATTTCATGTAGCTGAGCTGCAAACACACATTTTTTATAGTTTATAACACACATTTGTGCATTCAAGCCCTTTACAACTAATTAATGCTGACCAGCAGTGTGCCAGAGTGAGTGCACCTGATATACAAGCTGTGTAGTAACACCCTCTCCGGTTACCAATCTGATTAATGTGTTTAAATTACACTCAAAGTCATCGTTTCAGTGCTTTCATTCATTGTCTCGCTCTGCTCTACCTGTCTGTCTTTACTCATTTCTTCCACCCGTCCTCCATTTACAATGTTTATCTGACTCACCGAGACCCTATCGCCTCCACCGCACAATGACTTAGTGTGTGTGTGTGTGTGTGTGTGTGTGTGTCTGACAGACAGACTCTATCAGCGCCGGTCCAATCGCTCTGCGGGGCTGAAAGCTGAATAAGATTGAGTAAGCCCTGTGGTTTGGGGCGTCGCCACATTTTAAACCACATATTAAGTTACCTCCTTTGTTTACCCAATCTCTGCCATGCCACCTGAGAGGCAGCCGAGTGTATGTGTGTTGTCTGCGTGTGTTTGTGTTACACAACATACAATCCAGTTAGACATCTTTCAGTCTTTGTCCGCTGCCCGGGAAGGACGATCATTACACGTACATGCACGGCTATAAATATCACATTAATAGTTACCTGTGAGTAAAGATTTCTATTATGTATGTGAAAGACTCCTCTGAGCTCCTCTGTAATGGAAATTACCTGAGTGAGGTGAGCATAGAGGCGTGTGTCTTGTGTCAGAGTTGCTCTTTGCTCAGACTGAGACACAAGTCATCCCTTTAAAATATGAACACACAAACAGAGCCGCCTTTTGTTTGGCCGCTCTCTGATTGTACCTGTTTGAATCTTTAAGCCACGCCCCTCAGTCTGTGATGTCATGCCAGGTGTTTCGCCAACAGGTACTGACAGTCCTGTTATGGAAAACACTTGTTATCACACAATAATGAGTATCTGTGGATTATGTGTCATGAGCTAAAAATAGTTTTGTTTTTCCAGGATTTGTAAATGTCAAAGGCGCGTTCGTCATCCAGCTGTATGGTCTGACACGAGGATTAACTCGCAAAATGTTTATAATCCCTTCCATTATTACATTTATAATTAAGAGTATATTAAAAACACGCCTTGATGTTGTCATTTGTATAACTAGTTACAAAAGAAGAGACTGAAAGAGGATTCAGCTGTTGCAATGTGTGTACAAACTAAACATTGGCACATGTTTCCAGTTCAAACTTTAGAGGCAGTTTCTGTCAACCTGCCCTCTGGTCAGTTTCATGCAGCCGTGTCTGATCATGAGGTCACTGTTGGTCATGGATTTCACATTATTTAAACATGTCTGTCATCGTCTGCTGTGAATAAATGTGAAGCTCAGTAAATTCACTTCAACTCAAAGCAAAGCAGAGGAAACAAACTCAACTGCAGTCATGTGAAGTTTCCTGAGCTCTATACTTATAAGACAGCACCACCTTCTGGTTAAAAGCCAGAATAACAAGTCATGAGACGGCTGCGTTTATCATTTAGTCTTGTTATGACACACCAACGTTTCTTATCTTTTCTTTCTTTTCTCCTCCAGCTTTCAATAAGCACGTGAGCTGGCTGCTCGGCAGAGACGGAGACGTGAGCGTCAGCGTGATCGGAGAGGTGGACGAGTTCAGGTCCTCCAAACTCCTGCAGAGCCTCATGAACAACAGGTAGACACAAAAACACACAGAAGTCTTCAAATGCGTCATGAAATACAAACACAACTTGAGTTAAGTGACGTTTCAGTCCATCTTACCCTAAAGTCAGCACATCCCCAAAGTATTAGACTGTTAATAAACAGGATTATACGTCTATAATCATACAGATATGTTAACATACACATAGAAATAAAAACAAGTAAATTAAATGAGAAACTAGAAACACAGCCTCAAATGCCACTGTAGAGGTCGAGCTGTGTATTTAATGTTTGAATTTATGAGTTATCACGACTTGTTTTACAAAAATTAGACAGTTGATAAAATGCTTCACCTCCACCATCTCCACCCGTCACATGTTGCGTCTGAGAAAATCTCATTCATGTGCTTTAATTGAATCATTTTTTCCAAAAAAGATTTGATCGAAGCAACAACATCCCAGATGTGCAAATTTACAACATTTTTCCGTGTCGCACAGGCCGAGCCTCGCAACACGTCAAATATACTGAAGCTTAACTTTATTTTAGTTTTAATGTGACGTAAAAAGTAGCTGGATTGCTCGCAGTGATGAACATGCCACCCTAACATCCTAACAAAGCCTTCAGTCCCTCCGACAAATGACATAACTCTGATTGACTTTAATAAAAATGAACAGTGAACCAAAGAGCTTCAGTGAGCGAGCCGTCTCCTCCTCCCAATTGGATTATAGAGGTTATTTGCCATATGACTAACTGGAGGATTGATTCAAACGTTGGGGCGCCTGTCTGTGAGACTAAAAATGAACGTCTTTGTCTTCCAGAGTGCACAGTGATAATATGAATGGCATCCAGACAGCGGACTTGCTGCCAGGAAGAGAGGCCCAGCAGCTCGGCTTTAAAGAAGACATCCAGCTGTCCCTCACAGATGTTAACGTGAGTTCATGTTGGTTTCGTAAGTGTTGGTTTTTTAAAGTTGGCCGGTTGTCAGCGAGTCTCACCACCGGATCGTGTCCCGCTTTAACACGCAGGATGACCCAGCTTCACCGAGCGGACAGTCGTCCGAGGAGGACATGGATTCCTGCAGCGCTGATGACGACCAGAAGGACCCCGCTGAGGACAGCGACAGTGAATCAGGCAGCAGCTCGGACAACCACGGCGACTGGGCTCCTCTTTACAGGCCCCATCTTAGTAGCCATGGCAACCAGGCGCCGCTGAAATCCCAGCTGTCAGACACAGAGAGAGCCGGCCCACAGGACAGAGGTAACAAAAACAAGAGAGGAGGGGAGGGAGACCTGACGTACGTTGTTTTTCAATGTGAAAGCCGACGATGAGTGAATCTAATCAGGGTTATATGTGAATTCATGAATTAAAACGTACTTACATGTCACAGGAAATCAAAATAAAAGGTAAAATAAGGTGTATTGAAAGCAGACATGTAAGATTTACTACATACAAAATAAGGAGGGAAAAATACAAAAAAAGGTGCTAAATGTTATATACACCAACAGAAACAACTGTATTCTTTATGTCTGTCATTGTGTTATAACATATTTTTTTATTTAATGGATCAATATTAGCACTAATGCATCAACATGTAAAGAGCTTTCAGGTCGAGTTGAGCTTGTTTGACCAATTTAATATCAGTTCAATGCATCATGGAGCTGTCAGGTAAATGTAGAGTACAAAATTTTGAAATGTAGCAGAGACCAAAATAACAATAAAGTTCAAGGACCTCAGGATTGTATTTAAGTACAATACTTGAGCAAATGGACTTAATTCATCGGACAAATCATGAACCTTCTCATCGCTAAGCTCCAATGAAAACCACGTCTCGTCTAGGTTTTTTAACTAAATTAACTATTAAGAAAGGTCCAATCATCTGAAAAATGCATTGTTGTAATCTTAAAATAACTTCTGGCCCAAGTTGAGGTCGATCGAGCATTCTGGGTAACGTAGGATTTGGCATCTCTCTCGATCTCTGCTTCTGTTGCATCGATTTTTGACGTCTAACGATTAGTGAAGAGTCAGTTAGGCAGGATTTAATCTCAGGAAGGATCACGTGTTCTTAATAAATCTGCCCTAGTGTGGGCTAATCTTGACACTTTTCCACAGCCAGCGGACGCTTGTGCTGCTGCCATTATATCAGAAGGTTTGAATGTTCGGACGGTGACTCACTTCCTTTCATCCTTCCTCAGAAATCGTGTGTTGCGAGGAGAAAAAGATCCAACACGGAGGCCGCGTGGCGCAGCTCAGGAAGGCTTTCACAGATGATCCTCACAGCACACCGCCTACCTACAACAAACCTCCCTTACCTGCCAAACCTGCTCACCTACAGAAAAGAAGCACACCTTTGATCCACTAGGACTCCAGGGTTGTATCCACCTCCTGCGAGGAGACAATACATGAGCCCAGAGAGGCAAGACTGTCGAGAGAGTGGCCTGGCTGAGGCCACATAGGATCCTTACTTGAACCTGAGCGCTGAACCGAGATGCACTTTGTTTCGAGGGCCGACCGGGGTGATCGGACAGAGAGAAAGACTTGAAAGCTTTTTCAGCCGAAGTCAAACCTGAATGATAAAAAAACGAAGCAGCTTTGATGTTGCTGAGTTCAAATGCGCTCACATAGTTTGTGTGATTGACAGGCAGACACAGAGGGAGAACATTGACTACAGGTGGGAAAAAAAAAACACTGCGACTCAGTGAGTTTTATTGAAGTTTAATCATTCAGAGATCCTTTCGTGTTGTTTTTAAAAAAGACGTCCATGTAACATGTCACTGTCACTGTTTCACCTGCGTGCAGGGGTTTATGGGATATATTAAAAAGGACTGAATTCATGTCAAACCGATTAACAAACTGTATCTATCTAGAAGTGCCCAGTCGCTCACACCTTCACTGATGAGCACTGACCGACTCATCAGGAGCAGCCTGAGGTTTGATGCGTTCAAGGACACTTCAGCATGCTGTGAATTACTGGATGAGCGGCTCTATCATCAGAGCTATTGTGACCCCCACACAACATGTGCCTTTATATATATATATATATATCACAGAAGATTGTGGGATGGACTTACACGGTTTGATGACGCTAAGAAGAAACAATAACCGTGAGGTTAAATTGCTGACTCATTTAGAAGCGAGGGTGCCTTAATTCTTCCAAAAAAAATCCCCAACAAAACATCAGATCACATGGTCCATTTACAGAGCCACATCTCACAACTGCTATCAGATGACCGAAAATCCATACTCAGGTCACATGAAAACAAGCAAACCGTCTCCATGACAACTGATTCGACCGATACCAAAAATGGGTGACCGGCTTTCAGAGCTCATGAAAACCAAATGTTTCATTTTTTTTATTTTTTTTTTTAGGTTTGCATTTCAGTCACCGTACGAGCGCCACAGCACAAACGCCTCCATTGTTGAGCATCTTCTCACTTGTTTTAAGGGAAATCAGTTTGACGGAGCGTGATCAGGTAATGAGCTGACGCTTTTTCTAAACGTGACTGGAAATTTAGAGGGACTGCGAATAAAAAAAAGAGTCAGCCAACAAGGATTTAAACACACACACCTCCTCCTCCTCTAGCTTTGAGTCAGCACTTTAACCTTATTGTTTCATTAGGGGTTGTAGAATACAAACCTAATCGAATCAAAAAGGTGTCCCCCGGACAAATATTTACACACCGTTCAATGTCCTAGATGCAAGAAAAATAAGTGTTGCCATCAGATTAATCCATTTTTTAAGGATTTGGAGTGTTTGAGCTGTGGTTACTATCTAACTCTTGGGTCATGTATTTCTCTTACTTGGTCACTAATTCATTGCTAAAACTCCTGCTCCTGCTGACAACTTTTTTTACCTACTTTTTTGTATTTGCCTAATGAGTTTGTATGTCTTTATTGGTGTAAGAAAAAGAAGAACAAATTAGTGCAAAGGCCTGAGCTTGTTGTGTTTCCTTATACCTCGCACAGTTGTGTCTGTTCATATGGTTATAGCATGCGTTCACAGCATGGGAAGGGGAGAGGGGGAGTGCTGAAGACACAGAGAAGCTGTTGATGGTGGTCACTTACACAATGATTATCTATTCAAGCGGGATGCATCAGAAAACAGCCCGTCAGAGATCAAACGGCGAGCACAGAAAGCTGATTAGCATGTGGTTTAGACTGAGACAGAGGGCGAGACGCTCGGGGAGACAGAGCAAATGGGAGTCGGGTCACGGGAAGCAACGCGTCAGAGCCAACTCAATAAAGTTCCTCTCATTCCCTCACCGCCTCCACACCCTCGGCCTCTGTGTATGTGTTACTGCATGTGCGTGTGTGTGTGTGCGTCCACTCATATATCTTGAATCATGTGACTTGACACGGGCAGTCATGCACAGTGTGAAAAGCCCCGCTATATATAGTAGGGCGGTATTGGGTTTCCCAGCAAAGCATTGTAGGAGTCCACTCGTCTTTGTTCCAGAAGGACATGCATGTCATTGCTGTGTAATGTTTCTATCTACTGTAGGTGTTAAGAGTCTGCGGATGCTGCTGTTTATTTTCCGTCCAGAGGTGAACTCAGGACACGAGGAGCTACTTCGGTTTGTGCTCTTCATGTGTTGACTTCAAATATTACAAGGATTAGCTATTTTACGTCTGAGGCCAATAAAATATTTCTGATCTCATTTCCTGAAATGAAATCACCGTGAAGAGATACAGTGAGTCAGATGGAGAGTGACAACTAACCTCTGTGTTCAAGGTTTAACTGTGAGTGTAAGCGCACAGTGTTTAGAAATAATCACACACATCATACTTTCTATGAAAATGTTTTTATCTTTACCTGCTGGACCTCACAGAAAAGTTACACATCATATTTTATAGACTAAACGTCTGTGCGCCCTTTTGACAACCCTAACATTAACTATACATAAAATTAGAGGGATTTAGTATTATTGTTATTTTATTAACTGATTACTGTACTGTAACCACTGACAGTATGAGAAATGGGCGTAGAGTATGCGTGGCGTCACTCATAGCTTGTGAGTGGCTCGTTGGCGGACCTGACACCAGGATGCTCAAACAAACCATCTGTAACGACACCCACGCATCAGTCAAAGCGTTACACTGTTAATCATTCATAACTTTGAGGCTTAATATAATTTGAACAGGTGAGTTGTATATAAATTCATACAGTTGTCATATACAGGGAAATTAGCTATAAAGACCAAAACAGTTTTTTGTACCAGGCTGTAAACATGTTTATTTCTGCTGTAAACATTTGAACATGGGGACTTATGGAGACTGACTCGTTCTGTAGCCAGCCTCAAGTGGACGTTTGAGGAACTGCAGTTTTTGTAATTAGCTTCAACTCAAAGCTGTGACATCCTGTGGTTTTTAGTCCCCAGAACACTAAACATTACACATAGCTTCATTTTGACAGGCCCTCCAGGTGAATGCACACCTTTTAAAAGCCATGGCTTTTGTTTTTGTAATGGTGTTGTTAAAGATCTATTGTCTCAATTACTGCTTAGTACTCCTGAGCTTCAGGGGTAGCCTGTGGATATCCAGGCCAATTAGCAACTTGACGTGCAAGAATAACAAGAACAACACATTTATACTAGTGTCCGTAAACAGATATTTACATATGAACGCAGAGAACTTTTAAAAAAAGCTAAATCTTCATCCAGGATTGCATTCTGGCAACGCTTTTGTTCTCCACACGGACTGATGCAACCAAAGCCAACTCAAACGTGACTGGTCAATACTACTCGGACTATAAACGGAAACAGGAGCACCTCCGGTGCCAAAGCGTCCCTTCCCTACAACTTCTGCATTCATATGCACATATCTGTTTATGAAGATAACCATCAGGGTTTTTTTCTCAGGCTTTACGTAACTCCTGCAGACACACAAGTCTGTGTCAGAGGCTGAAAACTCATGACTAGTAAACTGTCTTTTATGTGTGAAATCGGTTCCCTTTTAAACCCACGAAACAAAACCTGGGAAACGTAGATGTAGCAACATTTTACGGTCAAATTACGGTTACTACGGTTATTACGGTAAAAAACAATTGTTGGAGAAGGTGTTAATTCTCCTAAAACATATCTACAGATCCGAATAACGACCGTCAGAAATTTACATTTAGCTACGCTACAGTCTTTATGAATGCCAATGTTGCTGCAGCTGTTACCAGGATTCAAACATTCCCGTCCCCCTCCGGTATGAATTGTAATATTTTTAGTAATCTCCCGACTGTCATGTTGTGCCACCATCAGGCCAAATGTACTTTGCACCTATTAGCATGTGAACATGTTAAACTAAGATGGTGAAGATTATACCTGCGTAACATTAGTGTATTTGCATTGTCATTGTAAGGATGTCAGCATGCAGACGTGACAAGCAAGCCAAAAACTGCAGTTCCTCAAACGTCCACTTGAGGCTGGCTCCAAAAGTGAGTCAGTTTCCATAAGTCCCCATGTTCAAATCTTCACAGCAGAAATAAACATGTTTACAGCCTGGTACAAAAAACTGTTTTGTTCTTTATAGCACTGTACTGAGGGTGAATTTATATACAACTCA